>CM038214.1:362746029-362792601 GCA_021442155.1 Cymbidium sinense | reverse complement strand
ATGTTTGATTTATAGATTTTGAAAATAGTTTTGGATTTAGTAGTGATAATACCCATTCATATTTTTTTACTTTAGCCAAAACATGCAAGTTGACATAAAGAAAACATCTCATTTTTAATTTGACTTTAGAAAACATGAATGCATGAAATTCATATGACATACAAATTTAGCATGTTAGAAAGAACTAAAGTGATAAAATCATGTAAATACATTCACCCTAATTAATTCTAAAGACAATCTTATGAAATAAGAAAGTTTAAAGCAAATCAAGTTATTTTTAAAGAAGGTTTGATTTTGTTTTGAGTTTGATTTAATTTGAGAAATGTGAGGTGAGTTTGTTGCTCTTAACCCATTCCCACATATGTTTGTTGATTTAGTTTGTTCTTAGGATTATTAGATGATTTTTTATGTTGCTTAGGTTAAGGTATGAATTAAGTGTGTTAATTATCTCTTACCTATCCACCTTAGCATACTTAATCAAATAATTATGAGCCAATGATATGACATAAAACCACATAAGGAATTTAAATCAGTAGCACAAGGAAAGAAAGGTACCTAATGCAATTGGCTCTTGATTAATGATTAATTAAACTAAGGGGTTTAATTTAAGTACTTTCATAACCCCTCTCACACATGTGAGTGGGATTTTGATTTCCTTAAACCCAAAGCATCTACCCAAGATAGATTAGTTAAGTTCTAGAAAGTTTTTATGAGATTAATTAAGGGGGTAATTAGTGAATTAACCCTTAATTAAGGTTGGATTAAGGAAGAAAGGGGGTTTAAGGAATATCTTAAGGAAAGTATCCCAAAATTATTCTCTAAATCTCATATTCACTTAATAAAAACTTAATTGACTCAATTAGAGGGTTAGACCACTAATTATACCCTTAATTAAGCTTAATTACATTAAGGGAGTGATTAAGGAATGAACTAGCAATTCCTTTAATTAAACCACCAATAAATCCCAAGAAAATTAGGGGAGGTAGAGGTCATCCCACTAATTATGCACAAGAAGTTTGAGATTAATCAGGAGTAATTAGATAAAGCAAAATAACATTCCCAATAAAACCCAAATCTAGAGAAAAGCAATGTTCAAAATCCATTGAAATCATTTTAGAATATTCTATATTCAATTATCTATCCAATGCAATTTATTCATATTTGTTTGATTTTTCTAGGCTTATATATGAATTTAGGAAGTTTCCATGATTAATTAGGTGATTTAATAATTAAATGTTTAATCATCACACCATGTGGACTATGATGACGCGCTTTCCATGTGGCATGGCAAGATTCAATATTAAAGTCACATCATAGCATGCATCAATGGTGCGCTTTCTCCTCACCCTTGATCAAGGATCGATGGTCGAGGTTAAAGTCATGGTTCTAATGGATGAAACATGGGATCCTATTGACCATGACCATCCATCCAAAATGCATGGATGGCCTATGATCCTTCCCTATATTTCTATGGGAGAGGACATCCGTCCATATTGGGATGATCCAGCTCGATTGAGTTCAATTGATCCCAAAACTTACCCACACCATATAAGCATAAAGGCAAACACATCCAATGGCTAGAATTTCATGGGATGAAAATCCACTTCACAAAGCTCCAAATAATATTGAAATTGTGGTTTAATGGCTAACCTCGGAGGTGATCACCTGATTCCCTTGGAGAAGCTTCGTAGTGGAGATGAAGCTTTGTTGAGAAGGTCTTGTGATTGGGTAGATCCTTCTAGAGGCCAACTACACCTTGACTTCGAGCCTTGATCAAGGTAGCACCTCCTTGCCTTTGGAGCTTGGATTATTTGGGCAAGTTTGATTGGGGTCCCAATGAAGAGGAAATTGGGATTGAAGTGTGGAGTAAGTTTGATTTGAGCTCCCTATTTTCAAAAGAGAAAATGAAAAATGGGAATTGCTTGAGAGAGCTTGGGGAGGCTGGGAAATGACTTCTCTGGCTTTCTCTTGCTCAATCGAATTAGGGACTCATGGAATGAATTGAAATTAGGGGGAGTATACCTCCTCCTTGAGCAATCAAATGACCATGCTTCTCCTTTTCATTTTGATCCAATTGACCACCTTGAGTGGGTTTGTTAGGCCATTTAGGTGTCCTTACATTTGGCCAAGAGGAGTGTAGTGGAGCTTGCATGTGCTTAAATCAAGGAGGGATTCCATGTGCTTAATTTCATCAATTTTAGCCTTAGGCTAGGTTGGCTGAACCAAACCCATTGGGTTGGGTGCACCACACTCCAATGTAATGTTCACTTGATCCACTAAGAGGGTGCCAAGTGGTTATGGAGAGGATTTGACCAAATTCCAAGGATTTGGCCAAAATTTACCCTTTGACCTAGAGTAAAAAAGGTCATTTGACCTTTATTTCAATTTGAATATGTTTGGTATGTTTGAGAAGTTTTATTGAATTTGGAGTTGGTTTGATGTCATTTGGCTCATGTTGACCCATTTAGGTCAAAAGGGTCAACTTGGGTCAAGTTGACCAATTAGTCAAATTGGGTCAAAACCAAGGGTCAAAACCAAGTTAATATGGCCATTTGAAATGTGTTGGTGGTTTTGGTTTGATTCAATTTAGTTTAGGTTTAAATTTGGTTCAATTTAGTTCATTTAGGTCAAATGGGTCAACTTGACCAATTTGACCCATTTGACATATTTGGGCTAGGTCATGGGTTCTTATTTCATTGGTCAAATGAAATGGATTTATATTTTTATTTTCAATCAATTTTGGTTCATATTTGAATTTAGCCCAATTTGACCTTTTAGGTCAAGTTGGGTTCATGGTAAATTGGCTAGTTAGGTCTAGTTAGCCAATTGAGGCTTTGGTCAAGTTCAACAAGTGATTTGGAATGAACTTGACCCATTGGTTTCAATCAATTTGGCTTAGATCATGTTTTGACACATTTTGACTTTTAGGTCAAGTTGGGTCAACTTGGGTCAAGTGGCCAATTGGGCTAGGTTAGGCTCAAATGTTGACTTGGTCAAGTTCAAACATTGATCATGAATGAGTTTTGATCAATGGTTTCAATCAATTTGGCCTATAGTGGATTTTTGGCTATGTTGAGTTTCATTTTGGCTAAGTGTTGGTTTGACTTGGTTTGACCCAATTTAAGTGATTGATCATCTCATGATGAGTGTTGATTATGATGAGAGGCTTAGATGGGCTTAGTTCAATCCAATTTGGTTAGGATTAGAATTTGGCTCGAATGGGTTGGGTCAAGTGAGCCTAAGTGGGTCAAATGGCTTGGTCAAAGCTTGATTTGAGTTTGATTGAACTCACATATGGACTTATGATTGAAATATAATTCCATTTGTAAGAGATTTGAAGTCAAATGGGTTTTGATTCATTTGACAATTTCAAGTTCAAAGGGTGAACATGAGTTTGATTTGAGTTTGATTTTTGAATTGAGTTTTGGTTAAGTAATTGAAGTTTGTATTTATATTTGGATTCATGATTGAAGGATTGATTGAATCATGAAGAAAAATCAAGAGTTTGGCTTGATTTGAAATTGATTTGGCTAAGTTCAAGAGTTTGACTTGAAAGGCTTATGTTGAATTTTGATTGAATTTGAGTTTGATTTTTTGGAGTTGGTTTTGTTGTTTGAATTTATATTTCATTTATATATGTGAATATAAATGAGAATATAAATGGGTTATGAGAAAATTTCATGAATTTGAAGTGATTTGAACTTGATTTGGGCTAAGTCCTTAAGAGGGAATCAAAGGGACTTGGGAAAGATTTTTTAGAATTTGGATTTGATTTTGGAATTTAGTTTGATTTATTTGAATTTATATTTCAATATATATGAGAATATAAAATGGGTTGTGAGAAAATTTCATGAATTTGAAGTGTTTTGGATTTGATTAAGTCCTTAAGAGGGAATCAAAGGACTTGGAAATATTTATAGAATTTCAATCATGGGCTTCAATCATTTGGAATTGATCATGGATTTCAATCATTTGGAATTGATTTTAGTTTGGAGGAAATCAATCAAGTTAGAATTGATTTAGGTTTGGAGAAAATCAATTAAGGAATTGATTTGAGTTTGACTTGAAGAAGGAAGTGAGGAATGTGGTTCAAGCTATGGGGGCCAAATTTTCCTACACCCTAAGGCATGACCTATTCTTATGGCTAACTCTTCTAAGTCTCTAGGTTAGGTGTCCACCTAATCACTAGATGTGTCTTAAGACTAAGGAACTCCTAAAGTCTAAGAGAAGTCCATGTCTAAGATGGAGGGGTTGAGAGCTCATTCTAAAAATGAGGTGAGTAGTGTGTCACCCCAATGGTCTTCGCTTTGGAGGATGTAAGTCTGCTTTCCTTTCTTACTTGGCCACTACACACCAAGCACCTTGTTAGTTTGGTAGGCCTTAATGCATGGCCTAAGCTACTTCATGTTGGCTTTGTTTAAGAGGATGTGAGTCTGCTTGCTTTCTTCTTGTATTAGCCTTTATGCAATTGACCGGGTATATTTGAAGTTTAGGATAAGTCCCCTAGTCTCCTTCAAGTCCGGGTCCCCTTCCTGGCTACCCGCTTAGTAGTCGCTCTAGGTTAGATAGCATCTATTCTCCAATGATAGACTATCCCGATAATAAGTTCCACTTTGAAAGTTGTAAGCTTACATGCTTTCCTTCCTGATTGATTGTTGCACACCGACGAGCACCTTAGGTTGGTTCATTCTTACTATGCTAATGGATACGCCACTCATGCTGATGGATACACCTTAGGTTGGTTGGTTCTCACACCTTAGGATACACCACTCATGGCAGATGTAAGTCTGCTATGCTTTCTCCTTGAGTTGGCCACCATACACCTATAGGCTTTCTTTTAGGAAGGATAACGCCCCCAAAGCTCCCTCCTTGGCACTATATTTGGATCACATCCTTTGTGACCCCATTTAGACACTACACGGTTACTATCGATTTCCTTCCTTAGTAACCACCCCTATGGTTGGAGAATTTGTCCCGTGGATGTGCAAATTCTCCCTTGGTCCAGTAAATTCGAGATAGGTCAAGCCTTGCATAGCCCCTTCTCAATGTGGTCCCTCTCACACTGACAAGGTCCATGTAAACATATAAATAAAATATATAATTACTTGTGGATTATGAGGACACCAGAGGTATGTTTTCCCAAGCAAGCATCCTATCTTTAGTGTGTCAAAACTCCCTATTGGAATCACGACTACTCGAGTTGATATAAGTCCATAGTGCATTCAATCATCCCTAAGTTGGGTTATTTGTTGTGCTACCAAGGTCACCCCATTGTTCCTGCTTAAAAGATGTAAGTCTATGCCTTCTTCCTAGCACATTGCACATCGATAGAAACCCCTTAGGTTAGCTAGCTCTACCCCATGACTAGTAGACTATCCCTTTGGATTTGTAAATTTGAGATAGACAAGTTGATATAGCCCCTTCTCGGGTCCATCGCACCGACATGGTCCATAAATTAAATCTATCAACTTTTATCAAGCTCACATCCCAAGTAGATATGGCCTTAATTCAAAATTAAACTAAGCCAAATAAATCAAATCAAATCACATGAAATTAAGATAAAATTAATCTTGACTACTTTTGAGTTGAAATAAGTCCCCAGTAGCATTCACTTAGTAGTTTCCAAAGTCGATTTGTTGCATCCAACAAGTCACTCATTGTTCCTCACTAAGATGTAAGTCTGCTATGCCTTCTTCCTAGCATAGCCATTGCACACCTAAAGGCAACCCCTTAGGTTGGCTAGCTCTACCCCAACCGGTAGACTATCCCTTTGGATTTCTAAACTGAAGTTAAGTCAATGATATAGCCTTGGGTCCATCGCACAAGGTCCATACATTAACTCAAATTAAATTAAACTCAATCTAATTTTCCCTAATGGAGTTAAATCACACCCTTCTCCCTAGTGAAGCCCCAAATCATATATAAACAAGTCAAACGAATAAATCAAATTCAAAACAAACCAACTCCCTGAGTAGAGTCTAAATCATAGAAATCTAACTAAACTCTTATTCCCAGTGGATTCATCCCCAAACAAATCTATGAAATCAAACTCAAATGCCAATCCATGGATAGCTCAACCTTCCTAGTGGAAGGTTCAAATACCCGATGCCCAGTAAACTTGAGCCCATATCTCTCATAAATATGCCTCCACATCAATTAAAATAAATCAAATTAATGTCAAATCTTAATCGGTGGATTATAGATTCTTATCCCTAGTGGATCTTCTTCTTTCACAAATCATAATCAAATTCAAACCTTATCCCTAGTAGATTTTCTTCTTCTATCCCTCGACATAGACCCCATGTCATGTCCAATGCATGTGTGATCCCTAGATCTCCCTCCATGTCCTTGACATGGAATTCTCATCAAATCTTATTCTCTTATGCACACCTTTAATATTTCAACCAAAAGCCTAACTATGTATTCATTCAAATTACATCATCTTAACATTGTAATCAATATTTTATGATATGTGATGGTGCAAGCTCAAACTAACTATACAATATCATGCTAAACATATTATGGTGAATTAACACACTATATTATATTATAATATGTGATGTTCTATTATAATTTGCTATAATATAATATATTGTCTAACATTACACCTCATTAGAATCACTTAAAAGGAACAAATAACAAAATTTTCTCAAAATATGAATAATGTTCATTTTGGATGTAAAATTATTATTTTTCTATTAGAAATCGTACAAAATAGCATAATTTTGGTGTTGCTTCTTGGTGTGCGCCATGAATTTGGCCAAATTCTTCCATCTCAACCTTCAAATTAATATTTTTGTGAGTTTTGACCCAATGTATTATAACAAAAGTAAAACATACTAAAATTTACAATAACATTTAGTAAGACACCACATTCATATATATATGAAGTTATATTGCTATGTACATTATATTTTAATATGCTTTCATATAATATATTATCTTACATTACACCTTAAAATGAATCATTTTAAGCAAAAAAAATTTGGTTGAAAAATGAACATTTATTTTGGATGCAAAATTCCATTATTTTAATTAAATGACACACCATAGCACACCCCAATGATGTTCCCTAAAGCTTACCTTAAATTTAGCCAAATCCCATCATCTCACCTATAAATCAATATTTTTATGAATTATATAGTACAAACTCTACTACATCATACTATAACAAACTAAAATCTACTATAATGCATGATAGTATCGTAATAATAGTATGCTATAATGCATGATGCTACACTATGTTATGGCATCCTATATTATAATACACTATAACATATTATATTATATTATATTGCATATCACATCACAAGGATTGCTTAAGATAAAAAATCATAAATTAGTCTAAATAATAAAAAAAACTATATTTTTAGTCATCTTACATATTTTAAATTTAAATAATATATTATGATGCCATGCTCTACCTATTATGAATTTGGCCAAATTCCACCATTTTAAAGTCTAAATTAACATTTTTATAAATAATGCTAGTGTAGGCTTTGCATGATTGCAAAATACTAAAATAATTTAAAATACGTAATAATATATTATGATATATGATGCTATACTATGCTACAACATATAATATTTATTTTGAACATAAATTCTTACTTTTAGACTACAAGTGGAGTAGCACACCTTTGGTGCTACAACCTAATTCCACTTCAAATTTAGCAAATTTCATATCCGATTTATTAAATCAATATTTTATGATTTATATTAATATAAACTATAAGGCACAATACCATAATAGAAAAACATTTCAAAACATCTTATAACAATCAAAAGCACATCACTACATGCTCAAATATATGATGCTACATTATGCTATAATAAATGGTAATATAACTTAATTTAGGGATAAGGTTTAGGGTATTCAAATCTCTAATAGTCAAGGGAAAGTCTCTTGAAGACATTTTCTTTAGTTACCATAACTATATTAAGATTAGGTCATTCTTTAGATCTACTCCTAATGACATCTTTATTCAAGGTTTAGGGTTTAGGGTTTAGTGTTAGGGTTTAGGGGTTTAGGGTTTAGGTTTAGGTTTTTTTAGGGTTTAGGGTTTATGGTTTTAGGTTTAGGGTTTATGTGGTTTTAGGGTTTAGGGTTTAGGTTTAGGTTTAGGGTTTAGGGTTTAGTTAGGTTTAGTTTAGGGTTTAGGTGGGGTTTATAGTTTTAGGATTTTGTTTAGGGTTTAGGGTTTAGGGTTTAGGTTTTAGGTTTAAGTTTTAGTTTAGGATTTAGGGTTTAGGATTTATGGTTTTTTTAATAGAGAAAAATTTAGATTCAACATTTCTTCTTTTCGATTTCATCAACCAAGTAGCACCCCAAGTTTTCTAAGACACAAACGATGACATAGATAAAAAATGAGCACCCACAGAGCAAATCAAGAACTCTAGATAAGTAGAACCATCTCTACTATAAAGACAAAATTCCATAAGCAGCATATTGGATTAGCCATTCTTCAGTCTCTCTAGTTCCCATTAGAACTACCCCCACCTCTCGAGTAGCGCAATACACCATCATATCCCTGATCTCTCCCTCCACCACCACAACATCTATAACCTTCATTGCTCCTCCCACCTCCACCCATTACCACCACCACATCAATATCCACTAGCACCTCCAGATCCACCCACCACCACTGATGATAAGCCTCCCCCTTCACGAGATCTAGACCGAGCCTATGACTGATGTTCCCGCCATCAAGGTTCACATTCTGTGGGTTTGTGGGTTAGTTTAGGGTTAGTTGGGTTAATGTTTAGGTTTGGGTTTAGTAGGTTTAAGGTTGTAGTTTTAACATTTAAGGGGGTTTAGTTTAGGATTTTGGGGTTTGGGTTTAGGATTAGGGTTTAGGTTTATTTATGATTTGGAGTTTATGATTTAGGTTTAGGGTTTTTAGGGTTTTGGGGGTCAGGGGGGTTTAGGTTTAGGTTTAGGTTTTTTTTTAAAAAAATTAAAAATGGTAGTTCGTTTATTTTTTATTTTTATTTTATTTTTAATTTTAATTTTATTTAGGTTTATTTTTTTTTTATTTAGTTTATTTATTTTATTTATTAGGTTTAGGGTTATTTTTTTTTTAGTTTTATTTTATTTATGTTTAGGTTTATTTTTTTATTTTAGGTTTAGTTTAGGTTTTATTTTATTTTTTTAGGTTCAAGTTTTAGGTTTTTAGTTTATTTTAGGTTTTATTTTTAGTTAAGGTTTAGGTTTAGTTTTAGTTTATTTATTTATAGTTGGTTTAGGTTTATTTATTTTAGGTTTTTTTATTTATTTATTTTTAGGTTTAGGTTATTTTATTTTAAGTTTAGGTTTTATTTTAGTTTAGGGTTATTATTTATTTTTAGGTTTATTTCTAGGTTTAGGTTTTATTTAGTTTTATTTTATTTTATTTTATTTTATTTTATTTTAGGTTTTTATTTTATTTAGGTTTTTATTTTTTTTAGTTTATTTTAGGTTTTTATTTATTTTATTTTATTTAGTTTTATTTTATTTTATTTTATTTTAGTTGAGGTTTAGGTTTAGGTTTAGTTTATGTTTTATTTTATTATTTTATTTTGGTTTAAGTTTTATTTATTATATTTTAGGTTTATTTAGTTTAGGTTTAGGTTTTTAGCTTTTAGGTTTAGGGTTTGGGGTTTGTTTATGGTTTAAAGCTAGTTTTAGGGTTTAGGGTTTAGGGTTTAGGATTTAGGTTTTAGGTTTAGGGTTTAAGTTTTATTTTAGGGTTTAGGGTTTAGGGATTTAGGATTTTTTAAGAGAGAATAAATTTAAATTCAACATTTATTCTGTTTGATTTCATCAACCATGTAGCACCCCAAGTTTTCTATGACACAAGAGACGATGATAAAAAAATGAGCACCCATAGCAAATCAAAACCCTAGATAAGTTGAACTGTCTACTATAAAGACATTCCATAAGCGACGATCAACCATTCTTATTCTAGTTCCCCAACAACCCAGCCTCAGTAGTGAGATCCTTCATCATATCCTATCTCCATCCGCTCACCACTGTAACCTCCACCATCCGCTCCATAACCAACACTCTTCCACCACCCCCATATCCACTAGCACCTCCAGATCCCCACCACCCCAGATTACCACCTCCGCCTCCACCAAATCTAGACTGAGCCTAGTTGATGTGATGTTCCTGCCATCAAGGTTCTACACATTCTTAGGGTTTATGGTTAGTTTAGGGTTTTTTTAGGGAAATAAGGGAAATTTTATTACCACAAAGAAAAGGTACAAAGTCCTTAGAGGGGGAAAATCTCTAAGCTAATGCTCAAAGAGCTACAAAAGGTCCTAAAGATAAGCCCCTAACTATTACAATAGTTAAGGAAAGCAAGCAAAGGAAATCAAAACAATAAATGTGAAAATCCATGTAAAACTCCATTTGATCCTTTTGAAACTAGTATGATCCACCATGAGTAGTCTCCAAACCTATAAAAGAGATTTGCAAAATGCTTTTAAAAGGATGAGTACAATTAATTAAGTAATTAATCAAGCATAAAGAGTGAGAGTGATAAAATGAATAAGATAAAGAAAAGGATCGCTCAAACAATCATTTCGGAGCAACACTATATCTAAGCATCCAAACTTGTGAAGGGTAACAATTACATATAAGCTACCAAAAGAAGAAAGAGTGGAAAACATCAAAGCCATCATTGTCAGTATACCTCTTGTAGCACTTTTTCCAAGGACAATCATTACGCTAGCTTGTAAAATACTCCAAAAAGCAAAAATAGCCTCAAAACACCCAGCAATTAGAGATATCAAGCTCAATATGATAGATACAAAGGTAATCCACCAGGATAGTAACAAACCTAAAGAAGCACCACCAAAGCTACCACCAAGAATGGATAATAAAATCAATAGGAGCAAACCTCATAATATGAGAAAAAACACTAAACATAGACAATCCAAAGGAAAAAAGAAAACACATAAGTGGTAGGATCCTCCATCAAAAGGATAGGCAAAGAGATAATAATAATAAAACCCAGTCAAATAATAATTCTAATAGCAAGAGGAGTGGGCAAGGCAAAGGAGAAACCAAGAAGAGAGTCAAAGATAAGCGTTTCCAAAGCCACCAAAGGAGCAAGAAAATTTTGCCAAAATAAACACTCCATCAACTAGCCCAGCTAGCTAGAATAGCCAATCCAAATAGCCAGCCAAGAAAGCCTCAGTAAACCATCTCAATTGTAAAAGATCTAAATCATCAATCCTAGAACCATTAGTATAAAGTCCAACAATAGTCATCAAGCCACAAACAATGAAGATACTTAGGGAGATAGAATAGACAAGAACTAATAAAAAGGAAAGGAAAATCCAATCCATAAAGAGAGAGACAACAATGATAATAATAAAAAAGCCCAGTACAAAAAAAATAAAAATAAAATAGTAGTATAATAGTGATCCAACACAACCACCATCACCCAAGGACAAATAATAGCCAACCAAGAGTCATTAGCCAGCCACTTTAGAACAAAACCAACAACCAAAACCTCAATAATACAGGAGGAGGACCAACCCATAACCGGAGGATACAACAGAGACATCCATCCTCAAACCAACCAAAGAAGAAACAAAATAAGGGAAAAAGAAACATAGTTCTCCAAGATACAAAGAAAAGCTCACAAAGTCACCCAACCCATCATAGAAGAAGTAGCCATAAAACACTTCTACCAAAACCACTATCCGATGAGCAATCCCACCCAAGAATCCCACACCCCAAATAATAAGAAGGGGAAGGGATCAACTGTGAGAAAAGGGCAGCCAAAAAAGCACTTGGAAGAACCACCCTAAATAGTAAGAAATAAGTTGGCCATGGACCTCCAGCCACAAAGAAACCACCCTAAAAAAGCCTAATAAAATAACCACTAAAAAAGAGAACCAGAACCAAAGGTAGATAACAAATCTAGAAAGAACAACACAACCCATGTAGGGATAATACCCACATCTAGATTTCACCAGCAACCTGCCAACTTGCAAACCCAAACCAAACAAATTAGGCTATAGAAAACCCAACCATTAAATAACCAAAGCCAGAAAAAACCACACAAGAGAATAATAAAGCCAAGGAGAAAACCACCAACACCAAAATAACATAATTCCACCATAACAAGGAGCAAACAGAAGAGAGAGAACACAATAGAAAGTAAACCTCCACAGTGAAACTGACTTCCACCAGAATGGAACAAAACAAACTAGAAACCAAAATTATAGCAAAAAACCAAAGGAATGAAAATAACCCCAACCAATCCAAAAAATAGGAAGAATTTATACAAAAGAACAAAATTAGGTTTAGGTGAAGAGAAAACTCAAATCCAAACTAGAATAGGAAATATCCAAAAAAAAAAAAAAACCATCCACATGAAAGTAATAAAACCACAAAGAAGGAAGGAAGAGCTAAAAGCTTCTAAGATAAGGCAACCTTTTATCTAGATTAATAAGACCCTTAATAAAAAAGGAAGATCTTCATTAGAAAACATTTACAAATTAGAAGAATTGGCCCCTAAGTTGGCAAGAAAATTAGCAAGAATTGCCTTCTATAGATACAAGAAATTTAAAAATCTAGATTAGGAAGAAGACTCCTAGTATGATTAAGAAAATAAAACACTTCAGTATTGCCATGGAAGTCAGACTTAAGTAAATCTAAAAGGAGAGCATCAACTTCGAACCAGAACTTAGAAAAACCTCTTTGTAAATAAATGGAAATGGCATGATGAATGACTTTAAGTTTAGCAAATAAAAAATAGAACAAGGATCTAAAGGAAAGCAAAAGCGAAATTACCTTGCACCATGATCTCTCAAAATCCCACCATAACCATAACAACCATTAGAGATCAAGCCATCTGTTAACCTTGATGCAATTATGATTAGGTTTAATCCAATGGATAACTTTTTTGGTTGGAAGAAACATTACAAGGTTAATCCTAAATTTCAAGGCCTAATTAGCCTTTAAAATTGAAGTAAGAAGATTGGCTTTAAAAAGAGACAAAATTTTATATTTGGATCTAGCAATAATACAATTATATTTCATAGGAATATTATGATGCTTTGAATCATTTTTATCCATCCAAATATACCAAAGAATAATAATAACTAAGATAATTTTAACATGACCCTTAGAAGTATGAGAGAAACATGCTTCAAGAAGTTGCATAATAGAAAGTGAGCCATTAAAATGGAAGGTATTAAAACATTATCAAGTTCCACAATCTAGCAGTAATAGGGCCATTCACAAAAACATGATCCACACTTTCAATGTGATAACAACAGTGACATTTAGAGGGGAGGTGGAATCATTTTTTTAAAAGAGTAGCATCCATAGGGATATAATGTTTAAGAATGCATCAAGTTAAGACCAAAAATGAACTAGGGACACTATTATTCTAGATTTTGGTAAAAACCAAGGAATCTTGATATTTAAGTTTGTTAAATTGCCAAACATCCTTAGAAATAAAATCAAAAGAAGAGATTTTGAAAAGAATTTGGTTTCATTATGGTGAGAGCAAATTTTGAGAAATTTTTCAATGATCACATTTGGGGCAAGGTTATTCAATTGAGTCACATCCCAATTATTATTAATAAGTAATTGATGAAACTTAATCACCCTAATAGAATGAGTATTAAGAAGGGAATTAGTAGAGCCCTGACCAAGCCCGTTGCCTTGCCAAAAAAAGGAGAAACTAGAATTGATACCCTAGGAAATTAAATTCTCAGCACTCCATTTGATGCTATAAATCTTTCTCCAGGCAGAAGAATCCCTAGATTTGAAAACACAAATGAGGGAGGTGTTTGCCCTAAAAATATTTAGCATGCATAAACTTCTACTAATAGCTATCTTTATTTCTAAAGTTCCACTACATTTAATAGGAAAAATAATTAATAGAATCCTCTAAGGTTTTGCAACCCAAAACACCTTCATTATTAGTACCACAACAATATGCTAGCCCAATGTAATCTTTGGGTTGATCTATTAGACCCCAAAAAAATTTGTTAAAAATTCTATTAATCTTTTAAATAATATGATGAGTATGTTCAATAGTAAACAAGAGATACATAGGCAAAGAGCAAAGGGTACTTTTGATCAGGATAACTCTAACACCAAAGGAGAGTAAATGAAATTCCCAAGAAGATTTTTTTCTTATTAATTTTATGAATAACTTCATCAAATAAAGAAGATCTTTTCATGCCTTTATATAAGGGAGTCCCGTATTTGATAGGAGATTTTGATGAGAGAATAATATTCGATAACATTGATCTTAGATAAGGAGATAGAAGAGCTAGTAATAAGATAACTTTTATCATGATTAATATTCACCACTCTCCTACCAAAGTGATTTAAGAACTTACATAATTTTTAATGTAATGAGTGAGGCATTAAAATAAAAAACAAAATCATCGAAAAAACTAAGATGAGAAATGGAAAACCCATCGGTTCTATAGAACATGTGAGGCATTCTACTAAACATATGCTTAAGATATCTAGAGATATTCCACAATAATAAAGAAGAAAGAGAAAGAAGGTCACCTTGCCTTAACCAATGAGAGGAGGAGAAAAATCCATTCATTTCACCATTAAAAAGAATTGAAAACCAAGAGTTCTCAATCCCATTCTTAATTAAAGTAATAACTTGATTAGAAAACCCAAATAAAGCCAGAATTTTATAAAGGAAAACCCAATCAATATTAACATAGGCTTTTGAAATGTCAAGCTTAAAAAGTAAGTTACCACCACCTTTGGCATTGAATCATGAATTATCTCTTGATAATAGATCATTATCAGTAATGGATCTCCCTTTAACAAAACCAATTTAATTAGGGGATATAATTTAGGGAGCAAGATACTCAATCTTTTAAAGCCTATTCATCTGCATCTTCTACTATTTTGGTGCTATAGTGAATTTCGTTTCCCTTACAGAGGTGCATCCCCTTTGGGATTTTTTTTTGGCAAATTTGATTGTTGCTTCCAATTGGGCGAGCTCGATGGCATTTAGCTACTCGCACCATGCACCTCTGTTAATTATGGCTGTAATTTCTGCTTCCCCGTGGGGAAATCCTATTAATATGGCTGCTCTTGCTATGGATTTTGGCTCTATGGTAGTTTGTAGCATGAATCCATCATTGGCTTTGAAATCATTCAAGGTTGTTCTTGCTGGTAAGGCTAATTATGCTAGTGAGTCTCTTGACCTTATTTTGACTTTCTTTCGAGGTATGCCCACAATAATGTGTTCTAATCTAGTTGGGGAAAGGCTTGCGAAGTGATTTAAATTTATGATGGTGGGAATGTTTGCTTTACATCATTCTACTTTAGAGAATATTCATTCTTTCTTCCACAGCTTGAAGCTTTCTGGAATTTTTTTAGCCGGATTGATTGATTACCATCATTTATTTTTTAGTTTAGGTTAAGGTTTAGTTCTAATTTATTTTATTTTATTTTATTTAGTTTTGGTTTTGGTTTAATTTATTTTAGGTTTAGGTATAGGTTTTACTTATTTTAGTTTAGGTTTAGGTTTATTTTATTTTTATTTTAAGTTTATGTTTTCTTTTGAATTTAGAGTTTAGGTTTTATTTATTATTTATTTTAAATTTATTTTCTAGGTTTAGTTTTATTTAGTTTTATTTTATTTTATTTTAGGTTTATTTTATTTTTTATTTTAGGTTTAGTTTTATTTTATTTTATTTTTTTATTATTTTATTTTAATTTAGCTTTTATTTATTTATAGTTTAGATTTAATTTTTATTTTATTATCTTTAGGTTTTTAGGTTTAGGTTAGGTTTATTAGTTTTAGTTTTATTTTTATTTTATTTTATTTTATTTTATTTTAGTTTAGGTTTATTTATTTATTTTATTTTAAATTTTATTTAGTTTAGGTTTAGGAATTTAGCTTTTAGGGTTTAGAGTTTAGGCTTAGGTTTAGGGTTTGGGGTTTAGGGTTTAGGGTTTGTGGGTTTAGGTTTTAGGGTTTAAGTTTTAGTTTAGGGATTAGGGTTTAGGGTTTTAGTTTTACTTTTTAAGAGAGAACAAATTCAAATTCAACATTTCTTCTTTTTGATTTCATCAACCAAGTAGCACCCTAAATTTTCTAAGACACACGTGATGATGTAGATAAAAAATGAGCACCCATAGAGCAAATCAAAAACCCTAGATAAGTTGAACCATCTCTACTATAAAGACATAGTTCCATAAGCAGTAGATCGATCTACCATTTTTTAGTTTATCCAGTTCCCATCTGAACCACCCCCGCCTCTTGAGTTGCGAGATCTGCCATCATATCTCTCCCTCCCACCACAATTGTAGCCTCCATCGCTCCTCCCTCCACAACCACCATTGCTCCAGAGCCTCCATATCCACACCACCTCTAGATCCCCACCACCACCACAGTCACCACCGCCTTCTCCTCTCCACCACTAGATCTAAACTGCCTGGTATGGTGATGTTCTCCAAAGATTCCCATTCATTTTGTGTTTAGGGTTTATGGTTTAGTATTTTGGGGTTAGTTTGGGTTTAGGGTTTAGGGTTTAGGGTTTAGTGTTTGTGTAGGTTTTAGGGGTTTAGGTTAGTTTAGGGTTTTGGGGGGTTTGGGGTTTATGGTTTGTTGTATTTTTAGTTAAGGGTTATGATTTAGGTTTAGGGTTTAGGGAGGTTAGGGTTCATGGTTTTGGGGAGGTTGGGGTTTAGGGTTTAGAGTTTAGGGTTTAGCATTTAGGGTTTAGTTTTTGGTTTAGGGTGGTAGTGGTTTTATAAATTAATGATCATCTAGGTTTACTTAGTTAATTTAGTTTATTTTGATTTAACTGAGTTTATTTATTTAATTTAATTATCCAGTTTAGTTTATTTATTTTAAGTTTATTTATTTTAGTTTAGTTTTATTTATTTTAGTTTAGGTTTATTTTTATTTGTTTATTTTATTTTTATTTTAGGTTTTGGTTTAGGTATTTATTTTATTTTATTTTGGTAGTTTTATTTTAGGTTTATTTTTAGGCTTTATTTTCATTTAGGATTAGAGTTTGATTTATTTTAGGTTTAGTTTTAGATTTTATTTATTTTAGTTTAGTTTATTTTAGTTTTTTTTAGGTTTATTTTATTTTTTTATTTTATTTTTTTTAGGTTTAAGTTTTTTTTTAGTTTAGAGTTTAGGTTATTATTATTTTTTTTTTATTTTAGGTTTATAGGTTTAGATTTTTATTTAGTTTATTTTATTTTATTATTATTTATATTTTTTTTTAGTTTTATCTAAGTTTTAATTCTTAGTTTTATTTTATTTATTTTAGTTTAGGTTTTATTTATTTTATTTTATTTTATTTTTATTATATTAAGTTTATTTTATTTTAGTTGTAGTTTTATTTATTTATTTTATTTTATGTTATTTATTTAAAGTTATTTTTTTTATTATTAAGTTTATTTAATTTAGGTTTAGGTTTAGCCTGTTTAGGTTTAGGGTTTCAGGTGCAGAGGGTTTAAGATTTATGATTTAGGTTTAGGGCCCAGGGAAGGATTTAGTCAGTGGCTTTGAGTTTGAGGAGCCCAGAGGAGTTTTTAGGGTTAGGGTTTAGAGTTAGGGGTTTAGCCCAGGGAGTTTAGGGTTTAGTGGGTTTAGGGATGATTTGTTTAGGTTTGGGTTTAGAAGTTTAGGGTTTAGGTTAGTTTGGCCTAAGATGGTAAGAGGTGAGGTTTGGTAGATTTATGGTTTAGGATTAGGTTTAGATTTATAGGGTTTTAAAACCAAGCAAAAGGTTTATTTATTTAGATTTTAGTTTATTTATTTTATTTATTTTATTATTTTTATTTTATTTTATGTTTAATTTATTTATTTAGGTTTTATTTATTTTAGTTAGTTTATTTTATTTTTTTTAGGTTTATTTAAGTTTTATTTATTTTAGGTTAGTTTGTTTATTTATTTTTTATGTGTTTAAATTTTTTATTTTATTTAGTTTTAGTTTTTTAGTTTATTTAGGTTTAGTTTTAATTTTATTTAATTTATTTTAGATACTAAGACTCTACATATAAGACACTTTTAGTGATTAGTGAATACTTAACCTAAGCCTGAGACTTAGAAGGGTTAATCATAGGATTAGTATGTCTTAGGACCAAAATAACCTATAATGTAGCCTAAATCCAATCCATGTACACCTTCTTAAATTCAATTCAAATCCAAATTTCTAACAAAACCTCAAACTTAGGTTTCTTTTATTTCATTTATTTTTATTTTACATTTAGTTTTTAATTTATTTAGGTTTTTATTCTTAGGTTTATTTTATTTTTTAGTTTAGTTTAGGTTTTTTATTTATTTTATTTTAGTTTATTTTTATTTTTTTATTAGATTTCTTTGATTTGGACTCTACTAGGGGAGTTGGTTTAATTTGACTCTACAAGAGAGGTTGGTTTTGAATTTGATTTGTTTGTTTGACTTGTTTATATATGACTTGGGGCTACATTGGGAGAAGGGTGTGATTTAACTCCACCGGGGAAAATCAGATTGGGCTTAATTTAATCTAAGTTATTATATGGACTTTGTCGATGTGCGACAGACCCACTGAGAAGGGGCTATATCAGCCTTGACCTACCTCAGGTTTACAAATCCAAAGGGATAGTCTACCGGCTACGGGGTTGAGCTAGTCAACCTAAGGGGTTGCCTTTTGGTGTGTAATTGCTATGCTAAGAAGAAGGTGTAGCAGACTTACATTTTCCAAAGTGAGGAGCAAATGTTGGGGCGACCTGCTGGATGAACAACAAATTGAACCTAACCTAGGGAGACTACTGAGTGAATGTCACTGGAGACTTATGTCAACTCAAAAGAAGTCAAGATTAATTTTATCTTAATTTCATGTGATTTGATATGGTTTGTTTGGTTTAGTTTGATTTCAAATTGAGGGCATATCTGCTGGGGATATGAGCTCGGTCAAATTTGATAGATTTAATTTATGGACCATGTCGATGTGCGATGGACCCACTGAGAAGGGGATATATCAAACTTGTCTTATCTCAAATTTACAAATCCAAAGGGATAGTCTACTGGCTATGGGGTAGAGCTAGCCAACCTATGGGGTTACCTTTTAGTGTGTAATGCTATGCTAGGAAGAAGGCATAGCAGACTTACATCTTCCAATGTAGGGAACAATCGCTGGGGTGACATGTTGGTAACATAACAAATCAAACCTAACTTAGGGGTGACTACTAAGTGAATGCTGCTGGGGACTTATATCAACTCAAGAGTAGTTACGAAATTCCTATAGGGAGGTTTGATGACACTGCTTTGAGATGCTTGCTTTGGAAAAGATATTGCTATGGGTGTCCTTTTAATCTATAAGTGAATATATATATTTCATTTATATATTTACATGGACCCTATTGGTGTGTGAGGGACCACACTAAGAAGGGGCTATGTCATCCTTGACCTATATCAGATTTATTAGATCAAGGTAGAATATGCACATCCACAAGATGAATTCTTCAACCATAGGGGTGGTTACTAGGAAAAAGGAACTGTCCAATCTGATAGTAACCCGGGTAGTGTCTAAATGGGGTCACAAAGGATGTGATCCAAATATAGTGCCCACACGAGAGGTGATGCTAGCAGTATTATCTTATGCCCTAAAAAAGAAATCCTATAGGTGTACAGTGGCCAAATCAAGGAGAAAGCCTAGAAGACTTACATCTACCATGAGTGGTGTATCCTAAGGTGCGAGAACCAACCAACCTAATGTATATCTATTAGCATGAGTGGTGTGCCCATTAGCATAGTGTGAACCAACAAACCTAAGGTGACTGTAGGTGTGCAATGATCAATCTAGAAAAAAAGTGTGTAGGCTTACAACTTTTCAAGCATAACTGATCATTACGATAGTCTGTCATTGGTGGAACAAATGCTATATGACCTAAATCGACTACTAAGCAGGGAGCCCCGATGAAGGACTCGACCCAAACTTGAAGCAGTGAGGAGGGAAGGAGCCGTTAGGGGACTTATCATAAACCTCAAATATACTCGACTCATTTAGTGCATGAAGGAAAATCCAAGAAGAAAGCATAGCAGACTCACATCCTCTAAAATGAAGACAACATGAGGTAGCTTACTGGCCACATAGTAAGGCCTACCAAACTAACAAGGCACTTATCAGTGTGCAGTGGCCAAGTAAGGAAGGAAAGCATACCAGACTTACATCCTTGAAAGCAAGAAGACCACTTGGGTGTCACGCTAGTAGGGTAGCAAGTAAGCCTGACCTAGAGTAGCTAATGAGTGAGTGCCATTAGGGTCGTTATCTCAACTCAGAGTTTCCCGAGATAAAAGATATGTGTTTATTTTATATGCTTGTGTGTAGTTTGTGTTTATATTATGTTGATGAAGGATAGGACATAGCTCAGGTTCCTTACACCTACCTTAAACACATCGTGGTAGATTATTAAATAAGAATTATTTCAACATGGAAGAGATTGAATTCAAAATGGAATTTTCATTGATGATAATTATTTTTAAACATGATTTATAATATTTCTTTAAGTAGAGCCCATTGATTGGAAGCATTGGGTGCTCTCCCTTTTGATTAATGAGCTAATAAGATCCTTTTTAGTAGGCCTTATTTTTGATAAAAGGGCCTTCCTAAGTGGGTTCAAACGTGCCTCCCATTTTACGATGGGCAACAATCGGTCTCCTTAGAACTAAATTAAGCTCTCTTACTTGGAAGGCTCTAAGACAGACCAACTTATTATGAGCTTGAATCATTTTAGCTTTATACAACTCGAGGTTTTGGCATGCATGTTGGCATCTCTCCTCCAAACCTTCGAGCTATTCTAACCGCAACTTTGCGTTCTGCTCTGTTATGATCTTACTACCCATAGCTATCCTTAATGATGTGAGTTGGACATCTAATGATAGAACGGCTTCGGACCTATACACTAAAGAGAAAGGAGTAGATTGAGTTGGAGTTCTATATGTGATGCGGTAGACCCACAAGGCTTCAACTAACTACTCATGCCACTATCGCTTGTTATTATCGAGTGTCTTCTTCAGTATTTGGATAAGATCTTTGTTGAAGGCTTTTGCTAAGCTGTTTTCCCACAAGTAGTTGATGGTAGAATATCTCCAATCTATGTTATGTCTCTAGACAATGGTGTTAATCTCGATGCTCTTGAATGCAGTACCATTATCAGATATAATTCTTTGATGCACTCTAAACCTATATATGATATGATTCCTAAAAAACTAGAGCACATTTTGAGTCGGATCGAGCCAAATTTGGAAAAGTAAATGCCTAAGATGAACCTATGAACCTTGGAAGAAAGAGGATCAATCGAACCTACTATGTCGGTACCCCAACACTCGAATATCCATGAGGCTAATGTAAGATGTAGAGTTTTGGGTGGTTGGTGTAGCACCACACTATGTATTTGACATTTGTGGCATCGCCTAGCTGTATCCATGCAATCTTTGATCATCAATGGCCAGTAGTATCCTAGTTTCTTGATCTTGGCTTTCATCTTCAAACTAAATTGGTTGGCTTCACATAATCCTGAGTATACCTCAGTCACGATCTTACAAGCTTTGTGCTTATCTAAATAATGTAACCACATATCATCGAAAGATCGCTGGCATAAGACACCATCCACATAAACATAAGAAAGTGCTCTCTACTTCATCTGATGAGCTTGGGACTTCTCTTAAGGTAGTTTACCTTTATTTAGGTAATCCATGAATGGTTGCCTCTAATCTAACTTCTCATCTTTCTTGGCAATGGCAACCTATCCTTTAAGAGAGTACTATTTATTGAGTTCAATATCAATAAGGGATAAGACTTGTCTATTTTGGACCTTTATTGATATGGACTCATCCTCCAAACATGCCAACTCCTTGGCAGGCTTGGCTAAAGCATACACTATGACGTTCTCTCCTTGAGGAATCTTATAAATTGTAACCTCTGGGATTTTGGCCAACAGCTACATGGTGTACTTATGGTAGTGATGGAGCTTAGGCTTTATAACCTTATAGGACCCAATAATTTTGTTAGAATCCTCAAAGATGTTGATGTTATGAATGCTTAGAGTAATGGCTAACTCCAGATCGACAATCAGAGCCTCATATTCAGCTCCGTTGTTGGTCCAAGGATTGGACAAATGATATGAGAATCACATTACTCTATGGTCTGGAGTTAAGAGAATTATTCCTACCCCTGCCTTTCCTAGAATAGTAAATTATGGTTCTTCTCCTCTTTGAGAGGAAGCCATACCATCAAAGTACATCTCCCAACAGTGAATGCTAGTATCCCATAAATTCATGATTTGTTCATCGGGGAGATCATCACTAAGCGGAGAGTCAATAGTAAGTGGGTGTGCTGCTAAGATATCTGCTAGTGCTTGTCCTTTCATAGAACAGAGGGGTACAAAGGTAATGTAAAATAATGAGAGGATCATGTACTATCATGCCAACCATCTGGATAACATCGCCCGTGTCATGAGATACTATAGTGGATTGAACCTAGAGATTAAGTTCACCTTATGAGGAAACATGTAGTATTGTAGCTTTTGAGATGTAGAGATTAAAGCTAGGCAATGCTTCTCAATGAGTGGAAAATTAGCCTCAGTAGGGATTAGACAACAGTTGAGGTAGTAGAGTGCATTTTCCTTCCTTTCGTCATTATCTTTGGCAAACAAAGCATCAAGGGAGTCATCTAACATAGCAATGTAAAGTATGAGCGGCTTGCCCGAGATAGGGGCTGCTAGAATCGATGACATCATCAGGTAATGCTTGATGTATTCGAAGGCATGCTCGCACTTTTCATCCCACTTGAACTTAGCATCCTTTTTAACAAGTGCTGAGGATGACTGACATCTTTCCCATAGGTTAGATATAAAGCATCTTAGATACACCAACAATCCTTGAAATGATTTGAGTTAAGTTAAACTTTTAGGGGGTGGCATTTCGATTATCGCCTTAATCTTCTCCAGATTGATTTTGATTCCCTAGTGTAGGACAATAAACCCAAGGAATTTTCTTAAAGCTACTCTGAATGCACACTTTAGGGGGTTCATTTTGAGGATAAATTATCTTAACTATTCAAAAAGTGCTCTCAAGACAAAGAGATGGTCTTCATTTTCTACTTTTGACCACGAGATCATCAACATAGCTCGACTTTATGATGAATGAGTTCATCAAGAGTCCCCCCTATGTATCTTTTTTTTAAGGCTAAAGTCATGACCTTATAGTAATAGATTTTGATTGGGGTTCTAAAAGTAGTGTTCCTTTCATATCCAGGGGCATCTTTATTTGGTTATATCGAGATGAGCCATCCATGAAAGAGAAGACTGCATGAGATGAGGCAATGTCCACCATCAAGTTCGAGATTAGTAGTAGAAATTCATCTTCTGGCCATTCTTTTTCTTAACTAGGATGACACTGGATAACCAGGTAAGGTATTTTTATTCTCGGAAGAATTCAACATCGATCAGTTTCTTGACTTCATAAATGACCTATTGTTCTATGTCTAATCACATGCATCTAGGAGGTTGCTTGATAGGGTTAGCAGTAAGCTCTATTGTTAGTTTATGGACTGCTACATCAATAACCAATCCAAGCATCTCTTCATAACTCCATGCAAAGCAGTCCTTAAACTTAGTCAATAGCCTAACTAAGTCATTGGTTTCAATTTCATTCAACAAAAAATTTATGTATGTCGGGTGTGGATCTTCTTCAATGCCAAATGGTCATTCTACCCTTAGGTCAAGGGTGTCACATGAGACAAATCACCCATATAAATGGTCATTTCCATTCCTTGGCCACATGGTACTTTCTCAATGGTCCACCTAGACATATAAGGAACTGACCAACCTAACCCAAGGGGTGGTTGGTCGACCATGACTAATGGGAGGTGAAATCACCCTCCCCATAGGACACCCATGATTCGTCCTTGGCAGCCACCTCCATACCTTCAACCAACCAAGCGGAGCCAACTCACCTCCTCCCTGCAACCCATGACTCTAAGATGGGGCCACTAGAAGCCAAACCTTATCCCACTATTGATCAAGAGATGAAGGATACACCCCTCTTGTTTCCACTCAAACACAAACAAAAATCATTCCTCAAAGCCCTAGCTACCCAAGATGAGCCACTAGAGCCATTCCCTAAGCTCCCAAGCTCGTTCCTCGATCAGAAAATGCCATTCTTATCCATCTCGAAATAAGACTCCCATTTCTAACCTAACTTCTCCATTTGTCCATCAAACTCAAATTAACTTTGCACGCACCTTCCCTAGGCCTCATCGAGCAAGAATGAAACATCTCCCAAACTTCCTGAGCATCGGAGGTGGGACTTTGATCAAAGGAAAACTCCAAATCATTAGTTCATGCCCTTTGGAGTGAACATCGATGAATTGATCCAATTACTACTCAACGGGGCTTCATCTCCACTAGATGAAACATTCTTAATCATTTGAGCCACCAACTTTAAGCTCCAATGATGTATGCTTCCAAAAATCGATCCTTAGGCAAGAATGGGTTGGTGCTTTTTAAAGAAAAATTGCATCTTGTATGATCTTGACTGTTGGATCCACTACGATCGATCTTGTGAAGGTGTGGGACCCTTTTAGAGTTAATCCGAGCTCGGGTAAGCTCAGATAAAGTGAGAAATGGTGGACGGACTTCCTTCTCCCACAGTCACATGACGTTAGATCATGCACCATCCATTCTGCATAATCAAAATGGATAGTTATGATTAGATCTGGTAGATCAATCTGATTTAACCTGATTAAGCTGTGGGATTATTCATAGATGTCCGATCTTAGATCAGACGACGGACAAGAAAGCGCATCCGGTGGACGAGAAAGTACATCTAGTAGATGAGAAAGTGTGTCTCCGCCGCCACATAGGTGCTGAGTCAGATAATTTTTAAGTAGCCAATCCCACGACACTAAGTGGAAAGCGCGCCGCGTCAGTGCACCATGTGGTGTCAATAGGATTAGGCTTTAATTAGGCTTAATTAATCATTTTTAATGGCTGAAACTTCAAACAATTATAAAAAATCATAGAGAAATAAAAAAATACAATTAAATACACATTTTAAATGTATTTCAGTGGAGAATTAATTAAAATGATCTTAACTTATTTTGAATGGTAATTAAAGTTTAATTACCAAATTAATTAGCTTAATTACTTTTTAATTACTTGAGCAATTAATCCCAAATTTTGTGGGATAAATTAATGTGATGACCTTTGCCTCCCATGATTTTTTTGGGATTTATTGCTCACTTAATTAAGAAAATTGACTAATTCAACCTTAACTACTCTTTTAAGTTAATTAATGATTAATTAATCCATTGAACATTAACAAATTGGTTAATTAAATTTATTAATCATTGTTCAACAGTAAGTGAACTAAGGAATAGGGTTGGGACCCCTTTCACTAAGATCATTTCACCTTTTTTTAAAATGAACTTAATTAAGATTTAACTAATTAATTAAATAACTTAATCAAATTAAAATCATAATCACATGAGACCTTAATTAATTAAATCATGGGGTAGATCTTTAGATGTTTAATAACCTAAAGGTGTTTAATGAAATTATGGTTACTCAAAAATTGTTAATCATTGTTCAACAGTAAATGAACTTAATTAAGATTTAAACAGCAAGTGATGATTTCTCTTCTACTCTTTAAATCAAATCAAATCCAAAACGTAATTAATAAAGAAGCTTTCGTTTACTTTCAATAATCTTATTTGATTTGATTGTCCTTAAGAAATAGTTTAGTTGAATGAATTACATGCTTATATTTTATTCCCCTCTTTCCAATCATGTTAAATTTGGTATGTAATTTAAATTCATGCATCCATCTTTTCAAAATCTAGATAAAATGGATTTCCTTTATCTAAGCTTGCATGTGTTGATTTAATTTAATATACGCATGGCTATTATCACTATTAAATCCAAATGTATTTTTCAAAAGCTTATAAATGAAAAATAATATGTGTTATGATCCTAGTTATAAATCATAAGAAATGCATGTGCTTATAGCTTGTGTATGAATGTTGAGTTCTCTTTCCTCTATTTATGTGTTGATTTATATAAGATTGAATGCTAATGGGTAAATAGTCTGGACATCCTGGGAACATGAGAAAAAACCTTAAAAAAAACCCTAAACTAAAAAAAACCCTAAACCTAAAATAAAAATAAAATAAACAAATTAAAATAAACCTAAACCTAAATAATAAACTAAACTAAAATAAATAAAAAATAAAACTAAACCTATACCCTAAACTAAATAAAATGAAATAAACTAAAAATAA
This sequence comes from Cymbidium sinense, assembly GCA_021442155.1. NCBI lineage: Eukaryota > Viridiplantae > Streptophyta > Magnoliopsida > Asparagales > Orchidaceae > Cymbidium > Cymbidium sinense. The sequence goes on along the minus strand of CM038214.1, from coordinate 362,766,327 downwards.
ACTTAAACCTAAACTAAAAAAATTAAACCTAAAATTAAACCTAAAATAAAAACCTAAAACCTAAACCTAAAAAAATAAAATAAAAACCTAAACCTAAACCTAAAATAGAAAATAAAACCTAAATATAAAAAAGAAAATAAAAATAAAACTCAACCAAAAAATAAACCTAAACCTAAAAAATAATCTAAAATAAGAAACCAAAACTGTAATAAAAAACCTTGACTAAAATAAATAAACCTAAAAAAAATAAACTAAACTAAATAAAAATAAAAAATAAACTAAATAAATAAAAGAAGAAATGTTGAATATGAATTTATTCTCTGTTAAAAAAACACCAAAAATACTAAATCCTAAACTAAAACTTGAACCGTAAACCTAAAACCTAAACCATAAACCCTAAACCCTAAACCCTAAACTCTAAATCCTAAAACCCTAAACCCTAAACCCTAAACCCTAAAACCTAAACCATAAACCTTAAACCCTAAACACAAAAATACACACTAAACACTAAACCCCAAACCCTAAACCCTAAAAAGCTAAAAACCTAAACCTAAAATAATTAAAACTTGAAAGTAAAATAAATAAATAACCTAAACCAAAATAAATTAAAAAAATAAAATAAAATAAAAGCATAAACTTAAACCTAAACCTAAACCTAAACGTAAACCAAAACTTAAAAACAAAATAAAATAAAATAAATAAAAACTAAACTAAATTAAAATAAATACAACCTAAACAAAACTAAAAAATAAAAAACCTTAATAAAATAAAAACTAAACCTAAAATAAAAATAAAATAAACCTAAAATATTGTAAAATAAAAACTAAATAAAATCTTAAACCTAAATAATAAACATAAAAATAAATATAAATTAAAACCTAAACCCTAAAGTAAAAAAAAACCTAAAACCTAAAATAAAAATAAAATAAACCTAAACCTAAACTAAAATAAACTAAACTAAAATAAACAAAACCTAAACCAAAACTAAAATCTAAAATAAAAAAATAAAATAACTAAAAAAGAAACCTAAACTAAAAAATAAAACCTAAAAATAAACCAAAAATAAGTATCTAAAACATAAACCTAAAAAAAAATAAAATAAAGACATAAACCTAAACCTAAAAATAAAAAATAAAACATAAGCATAAAAAATAAAATAAAAATAAAACTAAACTAAAAAATAAATTTAAACCTAAATCTAAACCTAAAAAATAAACTAAAATAAAAAAACGTAAACTAAAATAAATAAACCTATAATAAATAAACTAAATAAAATAAAAATAAAAATAAACCTAACTCAAAATAAGAAATAAACTAAATAAACCTAAACCTACAGGTTTACTTAATTTAAAAAAATAAAAAAATTAATAAATTAAAAAAAATCAAAAAAATTAAAAAAACCCTAAATCCTAAACCTTAAAACATATAACCCTAATCCCTAAACCCTAAACCCCAAACCATAAACCATAAAACCCTAAACCCTAAACAATAAAAACCTAAAAAGATAAACCTAAACTAAATAAAACCTAAAAATAAAATAAATAAATAAATAAACCTAAACGTAAATAAAATTTGTATAAAAAAAACATAAACTAAAACATAAACCTATACTTAAACCTAAACTTAAACCTCAAAAGAAAATCAAATAAAAAATAAAAACTAAACTTAAGTAAAATGAAAGAAAAACCCAAAACAAAACTAAGAAATGAAAAACATTAATAAAATAAAAACTAAACCTAAAATAAAAATAAAATAAACCTAAATTAAGAAAAATAAAAACTAAATTAAAAACCTAAACCTAAATAATAAACCTAAAAATAAAACCTAAAAATAAATAAAAAATAAAACCTAAACCCTTAAAAAAAAAAACTTTAACCTAAAATAAAAATAAAATAAACCTAAACCTAAACTAAAATTACCTAAACTAAAATAAATAAAACCTAAATCTAAACCTAAATCTAAACTAAATAAAAAATAAAATAAACTAAAAATAAACCTAAACGAAAAAATAAACCTAAAATAAAAACTTAAAACCTAAACCTAAAAAAATTAAAAAAACCTAAACTAAAATAAATAAACCTAAAAATAAAAAATAAAACCTAAACCTAATCCTAAACCTAAACCTCAAAATTAAATAAAAAACCTAAACTAAAATAAATAATTCGAAAATAAATAAACTAAACTAAACAAAAATAAAATAAATCTAAATTATAATAAAAAATAAAGTAAATAAACCTAAAACTACGAGTTTACATAATTTTTTAAAAAAATAAAATAATTAAAAAAAACTCTAACCCTAAACCCTACAAGCTAAACCTTAGAACATACAACCCTAAACACTAAACCCTAAACCCCAAACCCTAAACCTTAAACCTTAAACACTGAACCCTAAACCCTAAACCCTAAACCTTAAAAACCTAAAAAACTAAACCTAAATTGAAGAAAACCTCAAAATAAAATAAATAAATAAACTTAAACTTAAACTTAAAAAATAAAAAATAAAAAAATTAAAACTAGACTAAAATAAAATAAATAAAAACATAAACTAAAATAAAAAAAATAAAATAAAACTAAAAATAAAAAACCTAAATAAAATAAAAACTAAATATAAAATAAAAATAAAATAAACCTAAAGGAAATAAGAACTAAACAAAAACCTAAACCTAAAAAAATAAATGTAAAAATAAAACCTAAAAATAAATAAAAAATAAAACCTAAACCCTAAATAAGAAAAACATAAACCTAAAATAAACAAAATAAAATAAAACTAATCCTAAACTAAAATAAACTAAACTAAAATAAACAAAACTTAAACCTAAACCTAAACCCTAAATTAAATATAATAAAATAAACTAAAAATAAACATAAACCTAAACTAAAAAATAAAACCTAAAAATAAACTTAAAATGAAAACCTAAAACCTTAACCTAAAAAAATAAAATAAAAATGTAAAGCTAAGCCTAAAAATAAAAAATAAAACCTAAACCTAAGAAATAATAAATAAAAAAATTAGATTAAAATATAAAAATAAACCTAAACCTAAATAAAAATATAAACTAAAATAAATAAACTAAACTACAAAAAATAAAATATAAACCTAAATAAAAATAAAAAATAAAAAAACTAAATTTTTAAAAAATAAACTAAATAAACCTAAACCTACGAGTTTACTTAATATACCTAAACCTACCAGTTTACCAGTTTATCTATGTCATCACTTGTGTCTTAGTAAATTTAGTGCATTACTTGGTTAATGAAATTAAAAAGATGAAATGTTGAATCTAAATATGTTCTCTATAAAAAAACACCCAAAAACCCTAAACCCTAAATTAAACCCAAAACCCTAAACCTAAAACCTAAACCCTAAACCCTAAACCCTAAACCCTAAACCTTAAAAACCCGAAACCCTAAACCCTAAACCCTAGAACCATAAACCCTAAACCCTAAACTCTAAACACTAAACCAAAAACCCTAAACCATAAACCATAAACCTAAAACTTAAACCCTAAACCCTAAATCTAAACTAAATTAAATAAAATAAACTAAAAGTAAACCAAAACCTAAACTAAAATGCATAACCTAAAAATAAACCTAAAATGCAAACCTAAAACCTAAACCTAAAAAAATATAATAAAAATATAAAACTAAACTTAAAAATAAAAATAAAAATAACACTCAACTGAAAAATAAACATAAACCTAAACCTTAACCTAAAAAATAACTAAAATAAAAAAGCTAAACTAAAATAAATAAACTAAACTAAATAAAAACAAAAAAAATAAATATAAATACAAAAGTAAAATAAACTAAATAAACTAAATAAACTAAATAAACTTAAACCTACCGGTTTACTTAATCTTTTTCAAAAAAAATCCTAAACCCTAAACTAAACCTAAACACTAAAGCCTAAACACTAAACTCTAAACCCTAAACCCTAAAATCCTAAATCCTAAAACCCTAAACCCTAAAACCTAAAAACCTCAAAACCTAAACTTAAACTAAATAAAACCTAAAAATAAAATGAATAAATAAACCTAAACTTAAATAAAATAAAACTAAAAACTAAAAATAAAAACCTAAACTAAAATCTAAATCTAAACCTAAAAATAAAATAAAATAAACTGCTAAAAATAAACTAGAATAAAATAAATAAAAACTTAAACTAAACTAAAAAAATAAAATTAACCTAAGAATAAAAAATCTAAAATAAATAAAAACTAAACATAAATTAAAAATAAAACAAACCAAAAATATAATAAAATAAAATATAAAGAAAAACCTAAACCTAAAAAATAAATCTAAAAATAAATAAAAATAAAATTTAAACCCAAAATAAATAAAAAAAACCTAAACATAAAATAATAGTAAAATAAACTAAACTAAGTAAACTAAACTAAATAAACAAAACCTAAACCTAAACCTAAACGTAAAATAAACTAAATCTAAACCTAAATGTAAACTAAATAAAATAAAATAAAAGAAACATAAACCTAAGCCTAAAGTAAAAAAAAATAAAACCTAAAAATAAACCAAAAAAACGTAAACCTAAAAAAATTAAACAAAAACCTAAACCTAAACCTAAAAGTAAAAAATATAACCTACACCTAAAAAATAAAATAAAAATAAACTTAATCCTAAACCTAAACCTAAAAAGTAAACTAAAATAAAAAACCTAAACTAAAATAAATAAACCTAAAATAAATAAACTAAACTAAACAAAATTAAAAAATAAACCTAAATAAAAATAAAAATAAAATAAACTAAAATAAATAAATAATAAACTACATAAAAAAAATAAACCTAAACCTACCCGTTTACTTAATTTTAAAAAAAAACCATAAACCCTAAACCTACAGCCATAAACCCTAAACCCTAAAAAACCATAAACCCTAAACCCTAAACCCTAAAAGCATTAACCCTAAAACACTAAATCTTAAACCATAAACTGTAAACCCTAAACCCTAAAACCCTAAACACTAAACCCTAAACCCTAAACCCTAAAACCTAAACTCTAAACATCAAACCCTAAACCTAAACCTAAAGTAACTAAAAAAATTAAAAAGTAAATCCAAACCCTAAAACCTAATAAGCCTAAACTTAAACCCTAAGAATGGCCATAACCTCGCCGATAAGAACATCACTGTCAACCAAGCTCAGTCTAGATCTGGCGGTAGAGGCAAAGGTGGAGGTTATCGCAATGGTGGTGGGGGATTTATAGGTGTTGGTGGATATGTAGGTGGTGGTCGGAGCAATGGTGGTTATGGAGGGGGAAATGAGGTTACAACAGGTGGTCACGGATGATCGTGACATGGTTATGGATCCCGCTATTTGAGAGGCTGAGGTGGTTCTGATGAGAATTGGAGAAAGTGAAGAATGGCAGATCCGATATGCTGCTTATGGAACTGTATCTTTATAGTAGAGAGGGAACTAGTTATCTAGGGTTTTTGATTTTCTCTATGCATGCTCATTTTTTATCTATGTCATCACTTGTGTATTAGAAAACTTGGTGTGTTACTTGGTTGATGAAATAAGAAAAAAGGAAATGTAGAATCTAAATTTGTTCTCAGTTTAAAAAAATTTAAAAACCCCAACTCTTAATTAAAACTTGAACCTTAAACCTAAAACCAAAAGCCTAAACTGTAAACCCTAAACCCTAAAAACCCTAAACCCTAAACTAACCCTAAAACCTAAACCTAACTTAAAATAAACTAAACTTAACCCTAAACCTAAACTAATTATAATAAAATAAAGTAAAAATAAACCTAAACCTAAACTAAAAAAATTAAACCTAAAAATAAACCTAAAACCTAAACCCACAAAAATAAAATAAAAACATAAACCTAAACCTAAAAATAATAAAATAAAACCTAAACTTAAAAAATGAAATAAAAATAAAACTCAACTAAAAAATAAACCTAAACTTAAACCTAAACCTAAAAATTAAAATAAAATAGAAAACCTAAACTAAAATAAATAATCTAAACTAAATAAAAATAAAAAATAAACATAAATAAAAATAAAAAATAAAATAAACTAAATAAACTAAATAAACCTAAACCTATCGATTTACTTAATTTAAAAATAACCCAAAACCCTAATCCATAAACACTAAACTCTAATCCCTAAACCCTAAACCCTAACTCTGAAAACAAAACCCTAAAAACAAAAACACCTAAACCCTAAAAAAAACCTAAACCTGGACTAAATAAAACCTAAAAATGAAATATATAAAAAACTTAAACCTAAATAAAATAAAAAAAATAAAGTAAACTAAATAAATAAATAAAAATAAACAAATAAAAATAAAAATAAAAAAATAAATAAAAACCTAAACTAAACTAAGAAAATAAAATAAACCTAAGAATAAAAAACTTAAATGATAAAACTAAATGTAATATCAAGATAAAATAAACCTAAAATAATAAAACTTAAAACCTAAACTAGGAAAAACATAAACCTAAAATAAAAATAAAATAAAGAAAATAAAAAAAATCCTAAACCTAAATAAAAATAAACTAAACTAAAATAAATAAAACCAAAGCGTAAACATAAAATAAATTAAACCTAAACCTAAACCTAAACTAAATAAAATAAAATGGTAACATTAAACTAAACTAAACTAAAATAAACCTAAAAATAAAACCTAAAATAAAACCTAAAATAAATAAATAAAATAAAATAAACCTAAAAAGATTTAAAAGTTAAAATAAAACCTACAAAAATAAAATAAAATAAAACTCAACTAAAACCTAAATATAAACCTAAACCTAAACCTAAAAAATAAACTAAAAGAAAAAAACCTAAACTAAAATAAATTAACCTAAAATAAATAAATTAAACTAAATAAAAATAAAAAATAAACTTAAATAAAAAGAAAATAAACTAAAATAAATAAAAAATAAACTAAATAAACCTAAACCTATTGGTTTACTTAACTTAAAAAATAAAAAAAACCATAACCCCTAAATCCTACACACTAAACACTAAACCCTAAACCTGAAATACTAAACCTACAACCAAAAACCCTAACCCCTAAACCCTAAACCTTAAAAGCATAAACCCTAATACCCTAAACCTTAAACCCTATACCCTAAACCCTAAACCCAAACCCTAAACCCTAAACCCCAAACCGCAAACCCTAAATCTAAACCTAAAGTAACTAAATAAAATTGAAAATAAACTTAAACCCTAAAACCTAATTAACCTAAACCTTAAGAATGGGCATAACCTTGATGATAGGAATATCACCATCAAACATGCTCACTCTAGATCTAGAAGTGAAGGCGAAGGCAGAGGTGGCAGTTATCGCAGTGGTGGTGGGCGATCTGGAGGTGATGGTGCATATAGAGGTGGTGGTTGGAGCAGCGGTGGTTATGGAGGGGGGAAGAACGATAGAGGTTACAGTTGTGGTGATGGAGGGGGGAGAGATCGAGGATATGATGGTGGATCCCATTGCTCAAGAGGCCGGGGTGGTTCTAATGGAAACTGGAGAAAGTGAGGAATCAACTATTCGATCAGCTATTTATGGAACTGTGTATTTACAGTAGAGATGGCTCTAGTTATCTAGGATTTTTGATTTATCTCTAGCATCACGTTCATCTTAGAAAACTTGGGGTGTTACTTGGTTGATGAAATCAAAAAGAAGAAATGTTGAATGCAATTTATTCTTAATAAAAACAAAAAACTTAAACCTGAAAACTAAAACTGAAGCTAAACCTAAAACACAAACCCTAAACTTGTAAAAACAAAACCAAACCAACCCTAAAGAAACTCTAAAACCTAAACTAAATCCTAAAACCTAAACCTAAACCACAAAAGACCTAAACCCCAAACCCCAAACCACAAACCACCAAACCCTAAGCCCTAAACCCTAAACCCTAAACCCTAAACCCTAAACCTAAACTACTCCCAAAACTAAACCTAAACCTAAAAACCTAAACTACTTAAAGCTAAGCCTAAAAGATAAACTAAAATTGAAAACCTAAACTAAAATAAATAAGTATAAAATAAATAAAATAAATAAATAAATAAAAAAAAAAATAAATAAATGAAAAATTGAACCTAAACATATGGGTTTACTTAATTTTAAAAAAACTTAAACATTAAATTCTAAACACCCAAACCACTACACTACAACCCTAAATCTTAAACTCTAAAAAACCCACTAAACCCTAACCATAAACCTTAAATCCTAAATGCATAAACCCTAAAACCCCAAACCCTAAAACCCTAAAACCTAAACCATAAACCCTAACCCTAAACCTCAACTTAAAGTAACTAAACAAATGAAAAAATAAGCCTAAACCCTAAAACTTAATAAACCTAACCCAAAAGTTAAACCCTAAGAATGAATAGAACCTTGACAGCAGGAACATCACCGTCAACCAAGCTCAGTCCAGATCTTGCGGTGGAGCGGAATGCGGAGATGACAGTTATCACAGCGGTGGTAAGGGATCTGGAGGTGCTGGTGGACATAGAAGTGGGGGTTGGAGCAGAGGTGGTTATGGAGGCAGGAGGAGCATTGGAGATTACATCCATGGTGGTGGTGGAGGGAGAGATCAGGGATATGATGGTGGCTCCCACTACATAAGAGGTCAGGGTGGTTCTGATGGGAACTGGAGAAATTGAAGAACGGCCGATCCAATCTACTGCTTATAGAACTATGTCTTTATAGTGGTGACGGTTCTAGTTATCTAGGGTTTTTGATTTTCTCTATACATGCTTATTTTTTATCTACGTCAACACTAGCACCTTAGAAAACTTAGCGTGTTACTTGGTTGATGAAATCAAAAAGAATAAATGTTGAATCTGAATTTGTTCTCTGTTAAAAAAAAATCAAAAACTTGAAACCCTAAACTAAAACTTCAACCCTAAACCTAAAACATAAACCCTAAACCCTAAACCATAAAAATCCTAAACCATAAAAACCCTAAACCCCCTAAACCCTAAACTCTAAACGTCAAAACCTAAATCCTCGGCCCTCTACCCTAAACCCTAAACCCTAAACCCTAAACCATAAACCCTAAACAACAAATCCTAAACCCTATACCCTTAACACTAAACTAACCCTAAACCCTAAAATGCTAAAAACCTAAACCTAAACTAAATAATACCTAAAAATAAAATAAATAAAAAAACCTAAACAAAAATAAATTAAAAAAATATAAAATTAAACTAAAATTAAACTAAAACATAAACCTAAACTTAAACCTAAACCTAAAAAGAAAAAAAAACCTAAAAACTAAATAAAAATAAAATAAATAAAAATATAAACTAATCTAAAAAAAATAGAAAACCTACATAAAATAAAAACTAAACCTAAAATAAAAACAAAATAAACCTAAAATAAAATAAAATAAAAACTAAATAAAAACCTAAATAAAATTGAAATTAAAAATAAACCTATTAAAAGAACTAAAATAAAAAAATAAACTAAATAAACCTAAACCTATTAGTTTACTTAATCTAATAAAAAATAATAAATAAATAAATAAAATAAATAAATAAACCCTAACCCTAAACCCTTAAACTAACCCTAAACACGAAATCCTAAAAACTAAACCTGAAATAATAAACCCTAAACCCTAAAACCCTAAAACACTAAACCCTAATCCCAAACACTAAAACCCTGGACTATTTTTTATCTATGCCTACTGGTATGAGGACAACTGCTTTGTGGTTTTTTTTTGTCCAGACCTAGGCTTCTATTTATTGGAGGAGATGGTTGTGGCTATTTTTTGTCTATGCCTATTGGTTTGCTGGCAACTGCTCCTCTAACTAGATTGGTCTTGTGTTTGCTGAGGGCTGGTTGTGGCTCTCTTTGGCTTGGTGTCTTGGGATTGGATGTTGTCTTGCCTTGGATGCTTGTGCCCTAGCTTAGTGTCTTGGGATTTAGGTTGGCTATTGGTATTAAATACCTCTAGTTTATTTTGCTCTCCTTATTTTTTGATATTTTCCTCTTGGTCGGTGCTGTTGGATTTGCTATTTTTCTTACTGCCTTAGTGGTTGTTTTGATGGTAATTTCTAGATGCCCTCTTGGTCTCCCTATGGATTTCCTCTCTCTGATGCTGCTTATCTTCTACTATTTTTCTATTTGGGTGGAGGTTTTGCCCTTGGATTTGGATTGCTAGTGCTCTGGAGATAGTCGTGGGTTGTTGTTATGCCTTTGGGACTATTTCGCTGGGTTGTGTTGCTACCCCTATTCATGTTGACTGCTCCTTTTTGTGTTTCTCTTCCTTTTGGTGGTGGCTTTGGTGGAGTTATTGCTTGGCTTTGTTAGCTTGGCCACTAATCCTGTTGTAACTTTTGGGTTGCTGGCTTTATATGATTGGTCTATTGTGGGTTTTGGTTGGTGGGTTGGCTACTGGCTGGCTGCTTTCTCTGTTTGTTTAGTGCAGGACCTAGATCACTATCGATTGTTGTGCCTTGGATGGTTTGCTTATATCAGGTATGCTGGCTATGATTGCCTTGATGTTTCCTCATATCTTCTCTGGTTAGTAGCATTACATATGACTGTAACCCTTCTCAGGAAGTTCAGATGCTCATATGTATTGTTACAACTTGAGATGATCTTAACTGAGCCCGAGCCTTCTCTTTCTCAGCTCTATCTAAATTGTTTACTTTATCTTTTTCCCTTTAGCTATGATTATTGCCTTTGTAGTGTTTTGCAGAATTATTTTGGAAGTTGGAACTTTATAGATGGAATGACCATTACTCAGTCAACTCAAGTGTTGTTGTTGTGGATCTTGCTTGTCTCGGTTTCTCAAAGGGATCAAGAGCTGCTGCTGAGTAGTCTTTTTACTGCTTTCATGAGCCGTATTAGTCTTTTTCTGTCTTTTTCTCATATGATTGTTAGAAATTGTATTTGTTTTTGTTTTTCTATTATTTTCTTTTCCTTTTCTATTGAACTTAGATGGGGGCTTAGCTCTTTTAAGTTTCTTGTAGCTCTGAGAGTAGTAGAACTTTAAGCTTTACCCCTATTAAGGACCTTGTATCTTTTCCTTTTATGGTAATAAAATTCTAACTTTTCTCAAAATAAAACCCTAACCTTAAAACCTAAAGCCTACAACCCTAAACCCTAAACCCCAAACCCAAAACACTAAAAGCCTAAAACCAACCCTAAACCACAAACCATAAACTAAACCTAAACCTAAAACCAAACCTAAACCTAAACTTAATAAAACCTAAAAATAAAATAAATAAATAAAACCTAAACCTAAAGAAAAGAAAATAAAATAAAATAAAATAAAAACTTAAACTAAAACTTAAACCTAACCCTAAAAATAAAACAAAATAAATAAATATTTAAACTAAACTAAATGGAAAAAAAAGATAAAAATAAAACTTTGATAAATAAAATAAAATAAATAAACCTAAATAAAATAAAATAAAATAAAACTAAACAAAAAATAAACCTAAAATAAATAAAAAATAAAATAAAATAAAACTAAAAAAAAAAAAAACTCAAACTTATAATAAAATAAATTAACTAAATAAAATGAAACTAAAACTAAAATAAAACTAAATAAATGAGCCTGACTGGAAACTAAATAAAATAAGATAAAATATAAAATAAACCAAAACCTAAACTAAAAGATAAATAAAACTAAGCTAAATAAAATAACCTAAACCTAAAAAAAAAAGACCCTAAAAGCCTAAATTAAAATTAAAATAAACCTAAAGGCAAAATAACAATAAAGCTAAACTAACCCTAAACAGGCAAAAGAGAAACTAAAATAAAAACCTACTATAATAAATAAACCTGGATAAATTAAACTAATAAAATAAAATACCAAGATAAAGAGTATAAAGATAGTAAAGATAAAAAAGATAAACTAAATAAACCTAAACCCATTTTTTGTAGTTTCAATAAAGATAAAGAAAATTAAATGATTAAAAGGTAAGCCCTAAACCTGATCAGGCTAAACTAGCCCTAACCTAAACCTAGAGTACTGGTAGCTCAGTGAATACTGGAATCCACAAGACCTAGGCTTTGGGCCCTAAATCTGGGCCCTTGCCCCTGGACCCAGACCAGGCCTCTAGGCCTGAGCCACCCTCTTGAACCATAAAGCTGAGCACTAAGACAGGCCTAAGGTCTAAACTAAGAGCCAAACCCACCAGGTATGAGCCTAACCTAAGCTAAAGCTAAGGTTAATATAAAATTAACCCAAAATTAAAATTAAAATAAATAAACTAAAAGTGGCGTGAAAACACAACAAAAAGTTAAACTAAAAAACATAAACTAAAATAAATAAAAGATAAAATAAATTAAACTAAATAAAGTAAAAAGAAAATAAACCTAAAGGAAATAAATATAAACTAAAATAAAGAAGAAAAATAAATTAAAAAACCCCATTGTAATTTAATAGATAATAAATAAAAAAAAAAATTAAAGTAAACTAAAATATTAAACCTGGCCACCCAAACACTGCTAAAACACAGGCTGGGCACCTAGGCCAAACCCCCTAGGCCTAAATCACAAAATCCTAGGCCTGTGCGCCACAGCCTACATGCACCCCAATCCTGAGCCTTTCAGGCACTGAGCCACAAACCACTAGGGTGACCTGCCCTCTGGGCTTCTAGGCCACTATTTTGACAGCACTTGCCCTACAAACGTCTGAAACTGACAGCCAATTGCTGGGCTCTGATCCCAGACCAGAAATGACCCTAGGCCACAGGCCACAGCCCAGGTCCTGAGAACCTAAAATAGGCCAGGCCTGGGCACTAACCTGAGCCTATACTGGGCCTAATATCTATAAACCCCAGAGCCACTAACCCCTGGGCCGCAGGCCCTGTTCATTCCACCACAGGCCTTACCAGGCCCTGAATGCCTAAACCTACTCAGTTCGCCACACTCTAAAGCCACAGGCCCTGAGCCCTGAGGCCCTAGGCTGACCACTACCCACTTAGCCTCAAAGCTTGGGGCTGACTGAAATAATAAAAGTAAAGATGAAAAGAAAACCTAAATAAATAAAGATTAAAACCTAAACTTAAACCTAAACCTAAACTATTTAAATAAAAATGGAAATAGATAAATAAACCTAAATTAAAATTAATAAAATACCAAAAATTAAAAAGGCGGATAGATAAAACTAAAAACTAAAATATTAAAACTGATAAAATAAAATTAATAAAACCTGAAACCTAAGAAATAAACCAAAATAAATAAAAAAATAAAACGTGGACCCCAACACTAAAGATCCTGTAAAGATAAAATAAATAAAATAAAATAAATAAACTAAAACCAGTAGATAAATAAAACCTAAACCTAAACAGATAAATAAACCAAACCTAAATTAAATAATTAAACTATAAACATAAACATAAAATAAAATATAAAATAAACCTAAACGCTAAAACCTAAACCTAAAAAAAATAAATTAAAAAACCTAAAACACAATAAAATAAAACATAAACCTAAAAATAAAATAAAATAAAACTAAGTAGTAAACTTAAACTTAAGCCTAAACCTTAAAAATAAACTAAAACAAAACACTAAACTAAAATAAGTAAACTTAAGATAAAATAAACTAAAGAAAATAAAATGAGCCTAAATATAAATTAATGATAAAATAAACTAAAAATAAATAAAAAAAATAAATGTAAACCTAAAATTAGTTTACTTAATTTAAAAAAATAAATAAATAAAAATAAATGAACCCTAAACCAGACAAAAACCCTATCCCCCAAAACCTCTAAACCCTAAATAATCCCATAAACCACTGACCTAAACCCTAAACGCAACCCTCATACTAAACCCTATACTAAACATAAACATTAAAACCCAAAACCCTAAACCTAAACTCAAACCTAAACCCAACTTACTAAACCACAAAACATCACAAACCCTAAACCACAAAATCCTAATCCTACAAGCTTAAAAATTGTACTGCAGTAACTAACCCTAAACCTGCAGCCACACCTTACTTGGTGGATACGATGTGGTGGTGGAATTATGGATTATGGAGGCGAGGATCTAGAGGTAGATGATCTGGAGGTGCTGGTGGATATGGAGATGGTGGTTATGGAGGCGGAGAGGCGATAGCGTTCTGCAATCATGGTGGTGTGGAGGGATAGATGCAGAAATGATGGAGGATCAAAGCACTACTCTAGAGGCGGGTGGAAGGGAATAAGTCCGATCTATTGCTTATGGAAATGTGTCTTTATAGTAGAGATGGTTTTAGTTATCTAGGGTTTTTGATCTGCTCTATGCATGCTCATTTTTTATGTTTATCATCGCTTGTATCTTAGAAAACTTGGTCTACTACTTTGTTGATTAAATCAAATAGAAGAAATATTGAATATGAATTTCTTCTCTATTAAAAAAAATCTTAAACTCTAAACCCTTAACCCTATACTAACACCTAAACCTAAACTTAAACCACACCTTAAAATACAAAAGACCCTAAACCACAATCCTGATCAGCCAAGCTGAAACCAACTAAGGCACAGGTACAATTCTAATCCCTACCCTAAACTAAAAACCTTAAACCCTAAAATAAAACCAAAACAAAAATAAAAATAAAAAACCACAAATAAAATAAAATAAAACTAGATAAAACATAAACCTAAAAATAAATTTAAAATAAAACTTAAAATAAATAAAAAGTAAAACCCTAAACAAGAAATAGATAAAATAAACCTAAACTAAAATAAATAAAACTAAACTTTGAGATAAAAATAACCCAAAATAAACCTAAATTTCAAACTTTCAAACTAAAAATAAAACCTAAAATAAACCAGAGCCTAAACTCTAAACCCCAAAACTCTGACACTAAAGCAAACCATACCATCCCTAAACCACTAAAGCCAAACCCAAAACCTAAACCCTAAATCTAAACCAAAAGTAAGTAAATAAATTATAAAATAATCCTAAACCCAAAAACTTAATAAACCTAAACGTTAACCAAAACTAAATTAGAGGGTCAGGACTTAAGAACCATCAGCAGTCCCAGATCCCCGGTGGCGTAAAGAAGCGGAAGGTGGCTATCCATGTGGGCGATCTTGGTGGATTTGGAGGTGGTAGTTGGGCGATGTGGTTATGGTGGAGAGTATCGGAGGTTCTGCCGTCGTGGTGGTGGAGGAGAGATGGGGATATGATGAGAGATTACGCAGCTTGAGAGGCTGGGAGGCGATTATTGGAACTAGAGAAATTGAAGAATGTCGAATCCAATATGCTGCTTATGGAACAGTCTCTTTACAGTAGAGATGGTTCTATTTATCTTGGGTTTTGGATTTGCTCTATGCGTGCTCATTTTTGAACTATGTTGTTGCTTGTGTCTTAGAAAACTTAGTGTGTTACTTGGTTGATGAATTCAAAAAGAAGAAATGTTGAATCTCAATTTATTCTCTAAAACCTAAAACACAGACCTACTAAAACCTAAAACCCTAAGCGAACCTTAAACCCTAACCACTAAACCTACTAAAGCCTTAAAACCTAACAACCTAAACCTAACTAAACCTAAAATCACAAATACAAACCCTAAACCCTAAATCCTAAAACCCTAAACCCTAAACCCTAAACCCTAAAACCAAAACCATAAACCCTAAACCCTAATCCCTAAACCCTAAACCCTAAAAAAATAAAAGCCTAAACCCAAACTAAATAAAACCTAAAAATAAAAAATAAAAAATAAAAAAACCTAAAAATAAATAAAATAAAAAATATAATAAGATAAAAAGCTAAACTAAAATCTAAACCTAAACCTAAACTTGAACCTAAACATACAAAAAATAAAAACTAAACTAAAATAAAATAAATAAAAACCTAAACTAAACTAAAAAATAAAATAAACCTAAATAAAATAAAAACTAAATATAAAATAAAAAAATAAACCAAAAATAAAATAAAATAAACCTAAAATCAAATAAAATGAAAACTAAATAAAAACCTAAACCTAAAAAATAAACTTAAAAATAAAACCTAAAAATAAATAAAAAATAAAACCTAAACCAAAACCTAAACCTAAAATAAACTAAACCTAAACCCTTAACTGAAAAAAAAACCTAAACTTAAACTAAAAAATAAAACCTAAAAATAAACCTAGCATAAAAACATAAAACCTAAATCTAAAAAAAAAAAAAAAAAAACCTAAACCTAAAAAATAAAATAAAAATAAAACTAAACTAAAAAATTAACATAAACCAAAACCCAAACTTAAAAAATAAACTAAAATAAAAAATCTAAACCAAAATAAATAAACCTAAAATAAATAAATAAAACTAAATAAAAATAAAAAATAAACCTAAATAAATAAAATAAACTAAATAAACCTAAACCTACTAGTTTACTTAATTTTAAAAAAAACCCCACTAAACCCTAAACCCTAAACCTAAACCCTAAATCTTGAACCCAAAACCCTAAACACCAAATCCTAAAACTAACCCTAAACCCTAACCCTAAACCCTAAACCTACAACGCTAAACCCTAACCGCAAACCTCAAACCCTAAACCCTAAACCCTAACCCTAACCCTAAACCCTCAACCCTAAAACCCTTAGCCCTAAACCCTAAACCCTAAACCCTAATAATCATAAACTATAAACCCTAAACTAACCCTAAACCCTAAGCTAACCCTAAACCCAAAACCCTAAATCTTAAACACTGAACCTTAAAAACCCTAAACCTTAAAGCGTAAACCCTAAACACTAAACCCTAACCCTAAACCCTAAAGCCTAAAATCCTAAACCCTAAACCTTAAAACCCTAAACCCTAAACACTAAATCCTAACCCTAAAAACCTAAAAACCTAAACCTAAACTAAATAAAAAACCTAAACCTAAATAAAATAAAAACCTAAACTAAAACCTAAACCAAAACTAAAAAAATAAAATAAAATTAAAAATAAAAATAAATTAAAACAAAAAAATAAAAACATAAACTAAATAAAAAATAAACTAAATCAAAGAATTAAAAAAATAAATTAAAATTAAAACTAAATGAAAAATAAAAATAAAAAAAAGTAAAAACTTAAGAAAAACCTAAACCTAATAAATAAACCTATAACTAAATAAAAATAATACCTAAACCCTAAACTAAAAAAAAATTAAACCTAAAATAAAAAAATAAACAAAATAAAATAAACTAAAATAAATTAAAAAAAATAATACCTAAACCTATACCTAAGATAAACTAAACCTAAACATAAACCTAAACTAAATAAAATAAATTAAATTAAAAATAAAGCTAAAATAAATTTAAAATAAAACCTAAAAATAAACCTAAAACCTAAACCTAAAAAAATAAAATAAAAACCTTAACCTAAACCTTAAAATAAAAAATAAAACCTACACCTAAAAAATAAAATAAAAATAAAACTCAACTAAAAATAAACCTAAACATAAATTAAGAAAATAAAACCTAAAAGTAAACTTAAAACCTAATCCTAAAAAAATAAAATAAAAACATGAACCTAAACCAAAAAATAAAAAATAAAACCTAAACCTAAAATGACTCAACTAAAAAATAAACCTAAACATAAACCTTAACCTAAAAAATTAACTAAAAAAAAATCTAAAATAAAATAAATAAACCTAAAATAAATAAAATAAACTAAAAAATAAAAAATATAAACCTAAATAAAAATAATAATAAATAAACTAAATAATCCTAAACCTATCGATTTACTTAATTAAAAAAAAAACCCTAAACCCTAAATACTAAACCCTAAATAAGAAAAGTAACCCTAACACTTATACCTATAAAACTAAAGCTATAACCCTAAACACTAAAAAATGCTAAACCCTAATCCCTAAACTCTAAACCCTAAACCCTAAACCTTAAACCTTAAACCTTGACCCTAAACCCTAAACCCTAAACCTAAACCCTAAACCCTAAAACATAAACATTAAGCCCTAAACCCTAAACCCTAAATGATAAACCCTAAACCCTAAACCCTAACCCTAAACCCAAAACCCTAAACCCCAAACCCTAAACCCCAAACCCTATACGTAGACCTAAAGTAACTAAATAAATTAAAGAATAAACCTAAACCCTAAATCCTAATAAAGTTAAACCTAAATCAAATCCCTAAGAATGGATAGAACCTTGATGGTAGGAACATCACAGTCAACCAGGCTTAGTCCAGATCTAGAGGTGGAGGTAAAGGCGGAGGCAACGGTAATCATTATGGTGGTGAGGGATCTGGAGGTGGTGGTGGATATGGAGGTGGTGGTCGGAGCAGTGGTGGTTATGGAGGTAGGAGGAGGATGGAGGCTACAGTCGTGGTCATGGTAGAGGGAGAGATCAGGGATATGACGGGATCCCGTGACTCGAGAGGCTGGAGTGGTTCTGATTGGACTAAAGAAATTGAAGAACTATCGATCCGATCTGCTGCTTACAAAACTGTGTTTATAGTAGAGATAGTTTTATTTATCTAGGGTTTTTTATTTGCTCTATGTGTGCTCATTTTTTATCTATATCATCACTTGTCTCTTAGAGAACTTGGTGTGTTACTTGGTTGATCAAATCAAAAAGAAGAAATATTGAATCTGAATTTGTTCTCTATTAAAGAAAAACCAAAAACCCTAAACCCTAAACCCTAAACTAAAACTTAAACCCTAAACCTAAAACCTAAACCCTAAACCTTAAACCCTAATCCCTATACCCTAATCCCTAAACCATAAACCCTAAAAATAAAAATAAAAAAATAAAAAAAATCATAACCATAAATGCTAAACCTTAAAACTAACCCTAAACCCTAAACCTACAACCCTAAACCCTAAACCTTAAACCCTCAAACCTTAAACTCCAAACCCTAAACCCTAAATCCTAATAAGAAACTAAATTGATTAAAGCTAAAACTAATAAATAATAAACAAACACTAATAAACTAATAATAAACTAAAATAAAAACTAATAAAACTAACTAAACTAAATAAACTAAATAATAACTAAAAAATTAATAAAGTAATAATAACAAAACTAACTAAACTAATAAACTAACTAATAACTAAATTAAACATAAATAAAAGAAACTGACTAATAAATTAACTAAAAATAAACTAAACTAATAAAATTAATAAAAACTAAATTAAACCTAAATTAATAACTAAAACTAAACAAATAAACTAACTAAACTAAACCCTAATAAATAACTAAATAATAATAATAACTAACTAATAAACCTAAACCCTAAACATAGCTAACCTAATAGATAACTAACTAATAATAAAACTAAACCCAATGACTAAACTAATAATAACTAAACTAAGTAAACTAAAATTAATAAATAATAAACTAAAACTAATAAACTAACTAAACAACTAATACATAATTAATAATAGTAACTAACTAATAACTAAAATTAATAACTAAACTAAACTAATAAACTTATAAACTAACTAAACCTAATAATAAACTAACTAAATAATAATAACTAAAACTAATAATAAAACTAAAAATAATAATAAAATAACATTAAATAACTAATAACAACTAACAGTGAACTAATAAACTAAGAATAAAATAAACTAAATAAAAGTAATAACTAAGCTAATAATATACTAAATAATAAATAAAACCTAAATAAATAAACGAAACCTAATAATAATAAACAAACATAATAAACTAACTAATAAATATAGCAAAATTAATAAGTTAATAACTAATAATAATAAAGAATAAACTAAACTAAAAACTAATAATAACTAAAAAACACTAAATAATAATAAAACCTAATAACATAAAAACAAACTAAACTAAACTAATAATAACAATAAACTAAATAATAAATAACTAAAACTAAAGTAAACTAAACACTGAACTAACTAAACTAATAAATAATAATAAATTAAATAAAAACTAACTAATAAAACTAATAATAACTAACTAATAATAATAAACTAATAATAACTAAACTAACTAAATAACTAACTAATAATTAAACTAACTAAAACTAATATTAATAAAACTAAATAAACTAAACACTAAACCCCAAAACCTAAATTAATAAAACTAATAATAATAAAACTAATAATAACAAACTAGACTAAAGTAAAATAACTAATAACTAAACAAATAAAACTAATAATAATAAGTTAACAATAACTAAAAAAATAATAAACTAATAATAAAACTAAACTAAAACTAACTAATAACTAACTAATAAAACCTAATAAACTAAAAACATAATAATAACTAATAAAAATCTAAAACTAATAATAAACTAAATAAAACTAATAACTAATAAACTAATAAACTAAACTAATAATAATAAAAATAATAAACTTACTAACTAAACTAAATAATAATAATAACAAATAATAATAATAAAATAACTAACTAAACTAATAAACTAATC
>CM038214.1:362510999-362745929 GCA_021442155.1 Cymbidium sinense | reverse complement strand
ATAAGAAAGTTTAAAGCAAATCAAGTTATTTTTTAAAGAAGGTTTGATTTTGTTTTGAGTTTGATTTAATTTGAGAAATGTGAGGTGAGTTTGTTGCTCTTAACCCATTCCCACATATGTTTGTTGATTTAGTTTGTTCTTAGGATTATTAGATGATTTTTATATGTTGCTTAGGTTAAGGTATGAATTAAGTGTGTTAATTATCTCACCTATCCACCTTAGCATACTTAATCAAATAATTATGAGCCAATGATATGACATAAAACCACATAAGGAATTTAAATCAATGCACCAAGGAAAGAAAGGTACCTAATGCAATTGGCTCTTGATTAATGATTAATTAAACTAAGGGGTTTAATTTAAGTACTTTCATAACCCTCTCACACATGTGAGTGGGATTTTGATTTCCTTAATGTACTTAGCTCTTGAACACCCAAGCATCTACCCAAGATAGATTAGTTAAGTTCTAGAAAGTTTTAAAATTTTATGAGATTAATTAAGGGGTAATTAGTGAATTAACCCTTAATTAAGGTTGATTAAGGAAGAAAGGGGTTTAAGGAATATCTTAAGGAAAGTATCCCAAAATTATTCTCTAAATCTCATATTCACTTAATAAAACTTAATTGACTTAATCAAAGGGTTAGACCACTAATTATACCCTTAATTAAGCTTAATTAAATTAAGGGAGTGGTTAAGGAATTCCTTTAATTAAACCACCAATAAATCCCAAGAAAATTAGGGGAGGCAGAGGTCATCCCACTAATTATGCATAAGAAGTTTGAGATTAATCAGTGGAGTAATTAGAGGGTAATTAGCAAAATAACATTCCCAATAAAACCCAAATCTAGAGAAAAGCAATGTTCAAAATCCATTGAAATCATTTTAGAATATTCTATATTCAATTATCTATCCAATGCAATTTATTTCATATTTGTTTGATTTTCTAGGCTTATATATGAATTTAGGAAGTTTCCATGATTAATTAGGTGATTTAATAGCCTAATTAAATGTTTAATCTCTCCACACATGTGGACCATGATGAGGCATGCTTTCCATGTGGCAAGATTCAATATTAAAGTTGTCACATCATCCGCACTGCAATGCTACATGCTTTCTCCTCACTCTTTTGATCAAGGATCGGATGGCTGAGGTTAAAGTCATGGTTCTAATGGATGAAACATGGGATCCTATGCATCTTAATCATGGTTGTCCATCCAAACTGCATGGATGGATGGCCTATGATCCTTCCCTATATTTCCTTATGGGAGAGGACATCCGTCCATATTCTAGGGATGATCCAAGCTCGATTGAGCTCGGATTGATCCCAAAACTTACCCACACCATATAAGCATAAAGGCAAACACATCCAATGGCTAGAATTTCATGGGATGAAAATCCACTTCACAAAGCTCCAAATAATATTGAAATTGTGCCTGGTTTAATGGCTAACCTCACCGAAGGTGATCACTAGTGCTCGATTCCCTTGGAGAAGCTTCGTGTAGTGGAGATGAAGCTTTGTTGAGAGTTTGAGGTCTTGTGATTGGGTAGATCCTTCTAGAGGCCAACTACACCTTGACTTGAGCTCAGTCTTGATCAAGGTAGCACCTCCCTTGCCTTTGGAGCTTGGATTATGGCTTGGGCAAGTTTGATTGGGGTCCCTGATGAAGCTTGTAAGAGGAATTGGGTTGATTTGAAGTGTGGAGTAAGTTTGATTTGAGTGGAGCTCCCCTATTTTCAATCTATGAAAATTGAGAAAATGAAAATGGGAATTGCTTGAGAGAGCTTGGGGAGGCTGGAAATGACTTCTCTAGCTTCCTCTTGCTCAATATTAGGGACTCATGGAATGAATTCAAATTGGGGAGTATACCTCCTCCTTGAGCAATCAACACTTCTCCTTTCCATTTTGATCCAATTGACCACCTTGAGTGGGTTTGTTAGGCCATTTAGGTGTCCTTACAATCGTTTGGCCAGAGAGTGGAGTAGTGGAGCTTGCATGTGCTTAAATCAAGTGGAGGTGGGATTCCATGTGCTTAATTTCATGCAAGTGGTCAGTTTTAGCCTTAGCTAGGTTGAACCAAACCCATTGGGTTGGGTGCACCACACTCCCTAATGTTCACTTGATCCACTAAGAGGGTGCCAAGTGGTTATGGAGAGGATTTGGCCAAAATTTACCCTTTGACCTAGGAGTAAAAAGGTCATTTGACCTTTATTTCAATTTGAATATGTTTGGTATGTTTGAAAAATGGGTTAGGCCAAGTTTCATTGAATTTGGAGTTGGTTTGATGTGATTTGGCTCATGTTGACCCATTTAGGTCAAATTGGGTCAACTTGGGTCAAGTTGACCAATTGGTCAAATTGGGTCAAACCAAGGGTTGGGTCAAGTTTATATGACCATTTGAAATGTTTTGGTGGCTTTGGTTTGATTTAATTTGGTTTAGGTTTGAATTTGGTTCAATTTAGTTCATTTAGGTCAAATGGGTCAAGTTGACCAATTTGACCCATTTGACTTATTTGGGCTAGATCATGGGTTGGTTCATGTTTCATTGGTCATATGAAATGGATTGGTATCTTTGTTTCCAATCAATTTGGTTTATATTTGAGTTTGGCCCAATTTGACCTTTTAGGTCAAGTTGGGTTCATGGTCAATTGGGCTAGGTTAGGTCTAGTTAGCCAATTGAGGCTTTGGTCAAGTTCAACAAGTGATTTGGAATGAACTTGACCCATTGGTTTCAATCAATTTGGCTTAGATCATGTTTTGACACATTTTGACTTTTTTGGTCAAGTTGGGTCAACTTGGGTCAAGTGGCCAATTGGGCTAGGTTAGGCTCAAATGTTGACTTGGTCAAGTTCAAACATTGATCATGAATGAGTTTTGATCAATGGTTTCAATCAATTTGGCCTATAGTGGATTTTGGCTATGTTGAGTTTCATTTTGGCTAAGTGTTGACTTGGTCAACCCTTAGGTTTGACCCAATTTGAGTGATTGATCATCTCATGATGATTGTTGATCATGATGAGAGGCTTAGATGGGCTTAGTTCAATCCAATTTGGTTAGGATTAGAATTTGGCTCATAAGGGTACTTTAGATCACTTTGGGTCAAGTGAGCCTAAGTGGGTCAAATGGCTTGGTCAAAGCTTGATTTGAGTTTGATTGAACTCACATATGGACTTATGATTGAAATATAATTCCATTTGTAAGAGATTTGAAGTCAAATGGGTTTTGATTCATTTGACAATTTCAAGTTCAAAGGGTGAACATGAGTTTGATTTGAGTTTGATTTTTTGAATTGAGTTTTGGTTAAGTGATTGAAGTTTGTTTATATTATATTTGGATTCATGATTGAAGGATTGATTGAATCATGAAGAAAATCAAGAGTTTGGCTTGATTTGAAATTGATTTGGCTAAGTTCAAGAGTTTGACTTGAAAGGCTTATGTTGAATTTTGATTGAATTTGAGTTTGATTTTGGAGTTGGTTTTGTTGTTTGAATTTATATTTCATTTATATATGTGAATATAAATGAGAATATAAATGGGTTATGAGAAAATTTCATGAATTTGAAGTGATTTGAACTTGATTTGGGCTAAGTCCTTAAGAGGGAATCAAAGGGACTTGGGAAAGATTTTTAGAATTTGGATTTGATTTTGGAATTTAGTTTGATTTATTTGAATTTATATTTCTTTTATATATGTGAATATAAATGAGAATATAAATGGGTTGTGAGAAAATTTCATGAATTTGAAGTGTTTTGGATTTGATTTGGGCTAAGTCCTTAAGAGGGAATCAAAGGACTTGGAAATATTTATAATTTCAATCATGGGCTTCAATCATTTGGAATTGATCATGGATTTCAATCATTTGGAATTGATTTTAGTTTGGAGGAAATCAATCAAGTTGGAATTGATTTAGGTTTGGAGAAAATCAATTAAGCGGAATTGATTTGAGTTTGACTTGAAGGAAGGAAGTGAGGAATGTGGTTCAAGCTATAGGGTAAATTTTCCTACACCCCTAAGGCATGACCTATTCCTATGGCTAACTCTTCTAAGTCTCTAGGGCTAGGTTGAGTGTTTACCTAATCACTAGATGTGTCTTAAGACCAAGGAACTCCTAAAGTCTAGGAGAAGTGCTATGTCTAAGATGGAGGGGTTGAGGGCTCATTCTAAAATGAGGTGAAGTGTGTCACCCCAATGGTCTTTCTTTGGAGGATGTAAGTCTGCTATGCTTTCCTTTCTTACTTGGCCACTACAAGCACCTTGTTAGTTTGGTAGGCCTTAATGCATGGTCGGTAAGCTACTTCATGTTGGCTTTGTTTAAGAGGATGTGAGTCTTTCGCTTTCTTGTATTAGCCTTTATGCATTGACTAGGTCAAGTATGTTTGAAGTTTAGGATAAGTTCCCTAGTGGCTCCTTCCCTCCCGACTACTTCAAGTCTGGGTCCAGTCCTTCCTTGGGGCTACCCTCTTAGTAATCGCTCTAGGTCAGATAGCATCTATTCTGCCAATGATAGACTATCCCAATAATCAGTTCCACTTTGAAAGTTGTAAGCTTACATGCTTTCCTTCCAGATTGATCGTTACACACCGATGGGCACCTTAGGTTGGTTCATTCTTACTATGCTAATGGATACGCCACTCATGGTAATGGATACACCTTAGGTTGGTTGGTTCTCACACCTTAGGATACACCACTCATGGCAGATGTAAGTCTGCTATGCTTTCTCCTTGAGTTGGCCACCATACACCTATAGGCTTTCTTTTCTAGGACTCATGATAATCCCCAAGCAAAGCACCTCCTATGGGCACTATATTTGGATCACATCCTTTGTGACCCCATTTAGACACTACATGGGTTATGATTGGACAATTTCCTTTCTTAGTAACCCCTCGGTTGGAGAATCATCATGGATGTGATTCTCCCTTGGTCCAAGAAATTTGAGATAGGTCAAGTATAGCCCTCTCGTGG
Source organism: Cymbidium sinense (assembly GCA_021442155.1). NCBI lineage: Eukaryota > Viridiplantae > Streptophyta > Magnoliopsida > Asparagales > Orchidaceae > Cymbidium > Cymbidium sinense. The sequence goes on along the minus strand of CM038214.1, from coordinate 362,740,969 downwards.
TCCCTCTCACACTAACAGGGTCCATGTAAACATATAAAAAAAATATATAATCACTTGTGGATTATGAGGACACCCGTAGAGGTATGTTTTCCCAAGCAAGCATCCTATCTTTAGGGCAACGTTAGTAAAACTCCCTATTGGAATCACCTACTTCGAGTTGATATAAGTCCATAGTGGCATTCAATCAATAGTCACCCCTAAGTCGGGTTCAATTTGTGCTACAACAGTCACCCGGTTGTTCCCGCTTTAAAAGATGTAAGTCTACACCTTCTTCCTAGCACATTACCCCGATAGGCAACCCTTAGCTAGCTCTACCCCATGACTAGTAGACTATCCCTTTGGATTTGTAAATTTGAGATATGATAAGTCTGATATAGCCCCTTCTCAGTGGGTCCATCACACACTGACATGGTCCATAAATTAAATCTATCAACTTTGACCGAGCTCACATCCCTAGTAGATATGCCCTTAATTCAAATCAAACTAAGCCAAACAAACCAAATCAAATCACATGAAATTAAGATAAAATTAATCGACTACTTTTGAGTTGACATAAGTCCCAAACATTCACTTAGTAGTTTCCTAGGTCGTTTGATTTGTTGTGCATCCAACAAGTCACCCATGTTGTTCCTCCTTCAAAGATGTAAGTCTACTATGCCTTCTTCCTAGCATAGCCATTATACACCGAAAGGCAACCCCTTAGGTTGGATAGCTCTACCCTAGACTATCCCTTTGGATTTGTAAACCCGAGTTAAGTCAGATATAGCCCTTCTCGTGGGTCCATCGCACACGACAAGGTCCTTACATTAACTCGATTAAATTAAACCCAATCTAATTTTCCCTGGAGTTAAATCACACCTTCTCCTAGTGAAGCCCCAAATCATATATAAACAAGTCAAGCAAATAAATCAAAAAAACCAAGCCCTAATGGAGCAAAATTAAACCAACTCCCCTAGTAGAGTCTAAATCAAGGAAATCCAACCAAACTCTTATTCCCATGATACATCCCCAAACAAATCTATGAAATCAAACTCAAATCCCAATCCCCAATGGATAGCCTGAACCAACTTCCCTAGTGGAAGGTTCAAATATACAATCCCCAGTAAACTCGAGCCCATATCTCTCGTAAATATGCCTCCACATCAATTCAAATCAAATTAATGTCAATTCGATCTTAATCCCAGTTGGATTATAGATTATTATCACTAGTGGTTCTTCTTTCCACAAACCATATAATCAAATCAAATTCAAACCTTATCCCCAGTAGATTTTCTTCTTCTATCCCTCGACATAGACCCTCGCATGTCATGTCCAATGCATGTGTGATCCCTAAGATCTCCTCCATGTCCTTGACATGGAATTCTCATCAAATCTTATTTCTTCTCTTATGCACACCTTTAATATTTCAACCAAAAGCCTAACTATGTATTCATTCAAATTACATCATCTTAACATTGTAATCAATATTTTATGATATGTGATGGTGCAAGCTCAAACTAACTATACAATATCATGCTAAACATATTATAGTGTGAATTAACACACTATATTATATTATAATATGTGATGTTCTATTATAATTTGCTATAATATAATATATTGTCTAACATTACACCTCATTAGAATCACTTAAAAGGAACAAATAACAAAATTTTCTCAAAATATGAATAATGTTCATTTTGGATGTAAAATTATTATTTTTCTATTAGAAATCATACAAAATAGCATAATTTTGGTGTTGCTTCTTGGTGTGGCCATGAATTTGGCCAAATTCTTCCATCTCAACCTTCAAATTAAATATTTTTTTTTGTGAGTTTTGACCCAATGTATTATAACAAAAGTAAAACATACTAAAATGTACAATAACATTTAGTAACACACCACCACATTCATATATATATATATATATATATATATATATATGCTATGTACATTATATTTTAATATGCTTTCATATAATGTATTATCTTATATTACACCTTAAAATGAATCATTTTAAGCAAAAAAATTATAAAATTTGGTTGAAAAATGAACATTTATTTTGGATGCAAAATTCCATTATTTTAATTAAATGACACACCATAGCACCCCCAATGATGTTCCTAAAGCTTACCTTAAATTTAGCCAAATCCCATCATCTCAGCCTATAAATCAGTATTTTTATGAATTATACCAGTACAAACTCTACTACTTCATACTATAACAAACAAAAATCTACTATAATGCATGATAATATACTATAATACATAATAGTATGCTATAATTCATGATGCTACACTATGTTATGGCATCCTATATTATAATACACTATAACATATTATATTATATTATATTGCATATCACATCACAAGGGATTGCTTAAGATAAAATCATAAAATTAATTAAAAAAAAAAACTATATATTTTAGTCATATCACTTACATATTTTAAATTTAAATAATATATTATGATGCCATGCTCTACCTATTATGAATTTGGCCAAATTCCACCATTTTAAAGTCTAAATTAACATTTTTATAAATAATGCTAGTGTAGGCTTGACTGCATGATTGCAAAATACTAAAATAATTTAAAATACACATAATAATATATTATGATATATGATGTTATACTATGCTACAACATATAATATTTATTTTGAACATAAATTCTTACTTTTTAGACTACAAGTGGAGTAGCACACCTTTAGTGCAACCTAATTTCCACTTCAAATTTAGCAAATTTCATCATTTTATTAAATCAATATTTTTATGATTTATATTAATATAGACTATAAGGCACAATACCATAATGAAAACATTTCAAAACATCTTATAACAATCAAAAGCACATCACTACATGCTCAAATATATGATGCTACATTATGCTATAATAAATGGTAATATAACTTAATTTAGGGATAAGGTTTAGGGTATTCAAATCTCTAATAGTCAAGGGAAAGTCTCTTGAAGACATTTTCTTTAGCTACCATAACTATATTAGGATTAGGTCATTCTTTAGATCTACTCCTAATGACATCTTTATTCAAGGTTTAGGGTTTAGGGTTTAGGGTTAGGGTTTAGGGATATAGGGTTTAGGGTTTAGGGTTTAGGGTTTAGGATTTGGGGTTTAGGTTTAGGTTTAGGGTTGTAGGTTTTAGGTTTAGGGTTTATGGTTTTAGGGTTTAAGTTTAGGGTTTAGGGTTTAGGGTTTTGGGTTTAGGTTTTAGTTTTAGGTTAAGGGTTTAGTAGGTTTAGGGTTTTTTTAGAGTTTAGTGTTTAGGGTTTATGGTTTTTAGGATTTTGGGTTTAGGGTTTAGGGTTTATGTTTTAGGTTTAGGGTTTAAGTTTTAGTTTAGGATTTAGGGTTTAAGGTTTATGGTTTTTTAATAGAAAAATTTGATTCAACATTTCTTCTTTTGATTTCATCAACCAAGTAGCACCTCAAGTTTTCTAAGACACAAGCGATGACATAGATCAAAATGAGCACCCACAAAAAATCAAAACCCTAGATAAGTAACCATCTCTTATAAGACACAATTCCATAAGCGATTGGATCGGCCATTCTTGTCTCTCTAGTTCCCATTAGAACCACTCGGTGGCGGATACATCATATCCCATCTCTCCCTCCACCACATAACCTTCATGCTCTCCCCTCCATAACCACCCTTTGCACGCCTCCATATCCACTAGCACCTCCAGATCCACCCACCACCACTACGATAACTGCTACCTTTGCCTTCACCTCCACTACTAGAGCTAGACTGAGCCTAGTTGATGGTGATGTTCCTGCCATCAAGGTTCTGCACATTCTTAGGGTTTAGGGTTAGTTTAGGGTTTAGGGTTTAGGGTTAGTTTAGGGTTTAAGGTTAGTTTAGGGTTTAGGGTTTAGGGTTAGTTTAATGTTTAAGGTTTGGGGTTTAGGGTTTAGGGTTGTAGTTTTTAGCATTTAAGGTTTAGGGTTTAGGGTTAGGGTTTAAGATTTTAGGGTTTAGGGTTTAGGGTTTATGGTTTATGGTTTAGGGTTTAGGTTTAGGGTTTAGGGTTTTAGGGTTTGGGGTTGTAGGTTTAGGGTTAGTTTTAGGGTTTAGGGTTTAGGATTTAGGTTTAAGGTTTTTTTTAAATTAAGCAAAATGGTAGGTTCTGGTTTATTTAGTTTATTTTTTATTTATTTGAGTTTATTTTAATTTTAATTTTTATTTAGGTTTATTTTATTTTTATTTAGTTTATTTATTTTAGTTTATTTTAGGTTTAGGGTTATTTTTTAGTTGAGTTTTATTTTTATTTTTTAGGTTTAGGTTTTATTTTTAATTTTTAGGTTTAGGTTTAGGTTTTTATTTATTTTTTAGGTTTATTTTTTTTAGGTTTAGGTTTAGTTTTAGTTTATTTTATTTTAATTTAGTTTTGGTTTAGGTTTAGTTTATTTTAGGTTTAGGTTTAGGCTTTATTTATTTTAGTTTAGGTTTAGGTTTATTTTATTTTTATTTTAGGTTTAGGTTTTATTTTAGTTTAGGGTTTAGGTTTTATTTATTATTTATTTTTAGGTTTATTTTCTAGGTTTAGGTTTTTATTTTATTTTATTTTAGGTTTATTTTATTTTTATTTTAGGTTTTGTTTTTATTTTATTTAGGTTTTTATTTTTTAGTTTAGTTTAGGTTTTTATTTATTTTATTTTAGTTTAGTTTTATTTTTTATTTTATTTTATTTTTTAGTTGAGGTTTAGGTTTAGGTTTAGGTTTTAGTTTATGTTTTATTTTATTATTTTATTTTGGTTTAGGTTTTATTTATTTTATTTTTAGGTTTTATTTAGTTTAGGTTCAGGTTTTAGCTTTTTAGGGTTTAGGGTTTAGGGTTTATGGTTTAAAGCTAGTTTAGGGTTTAGGATTTAGGGTTTAGGGTTTTAGGTTTAGGATTTTTGGGTTTAGGATTTAGGTTTTAGGCTTAGGGTTTAAGTTTTATTTTAGGGTTTAGGGTTTTAGATTTTTTTTAAGATAGAACAAATTTAAATTCAACATTTATTCTGTTCGATTTTATCAACCAAGTAACACCCCAAGTTTTCTATGACACAAGCGGCAACATAGATCAAAAATGAGCACCCATAGAGAAAATAAAAAACCTAGATAAATTGAACTGTCTCTATAAAGATAGTTCCATAAGCGGCAGATCGGTCATTCTTGATTTCTCGTTCCCATTAGAACCACTGACCTCTCGAGTAGCGATCTTCATCATATCCCCGATCTCTCCATTTCCACCACCAGTGTAACCAATCGCTCATCCCACCTCCATAACCACCACTTCTCCTGACCACCACCTCCATATCCACTAGCACCTCAGATCCCCACCACCTTGCATTAGCGCCACCTCCACCTTGCCTCCACTGGGTCTAGGCGAGCCTAGTTGATGTGATGTTCTGCCATCAAGGTTCTACATTCTTCTTAGGGTTTAGGGTTAGTTTAGGGTTTTTTTTGAAATAAGGAAATTTTATTACCAAAGAAAGGTACAAAGTCCTTGAGGGGAAAATCTCTAAGCTAATGCTCAAAGAGCTACAAAAGGTCCTAAAAGATAAGCCCCTAACTATTACAATAGTTAAGGAAAGCAAGCAAAAGGAAATCAAAAAGTAATCAATAAATGAAAATCCATGTAGCAACAAACTCCATCGATCCTTTTGAAACCAGCATGATCCACCATGAGTAGTCTCCAAACCTGTAAAAGAGATCTACAAAATGCTTTTAAAGGATGAGTACAATTAATCAAGTAATTAATCAAGCATAAAGAGTGAGAGCAGATAAAATGAATAAGATAAAGAAAAGGCTCAGGCTCAATTACAATCATTTCAAGGAGGAACACTATATCTAAGCATCCAAACTTCAGGTGAAGGGTTAAAATTACATATAGTGCTGCCAGCCAAAAGAAGAAAGAGTGGAAAACATCAAAGCCATCATTGCCAGCATAGCTCTTGTAGCACTTTTTCCAAGGACAATCATTACGCCAGCTTGTAAAATCCTCCAAAAAGCAAAAATAGCCTACATTAGAGATATCAAGCTCAATATGATAGATACAAAGGTAATCCACGATAGCAAACTAAAGGAGCACCAAAGACCACCAAGAATGGATAACAAAATCAATAGGAGAAAACCTCATAATATGAGAAAAAGCACTAAACAGAGACAATCCAAAGGAAAAAGAAAACACATAAGTGGTAGGATCCTCTATCAAAAGGACAGGCAAAGAGCCAATAATAAAACCCAGTCTAACAATAATTCTAATAGCAAGAGTGGGCAGCAAGGCTACCAAGGAGGAAACCAGAAGAAGAGAGTCACAGAAAGATAAGCAGCGGTTTCCTAGCACAATCACCAAAGGAGCAAAAAAATTTTGCAAAAATAAACACTCCATCAACTAGCCCAGCCAGCCGAAATAGCCAATCCAAATAGCCAGCCAAGAAAGCCTCAAAGCAAAGCACCTCAATAATAGAAGATCCAAATCATCAATCCCATAACCATCAATATAAAGTCCAACAATAGTCATCAAGCCACAAACAATGAAGATACTTAGGGAGATAGAAATAGATAACAGCCACCAAAGCTAGAGACAGCATCCAATGACAAAATAATAAGAAGCCTAGTACATAAAATAAGCCAACCGATAAAAATAGTCATATAATAGTGACCCAACACAACCACCATCACCCAAGGACAATAATAATAACCAGAGTCATTAGGCCACTTGAGAACAAAACCCACAACCAAAACCTTAATAATACAGGAGGAGGACCAACCCATAACTAGAGGATACAATAAACCAGAGACATCCATCCTCAAAACCAACCAAAGAAGTAATAAAGTAAGGGAAAAGAGCTGCAAAAAATAGTTCTCCAAGCTACTGCAAAGCAACAAATAGCTCACAAAGTCACCCAACCCATCATAGCAACAAAGCAGTAGCCATAAAAACACTTCTACCAAAAACCACTATCCGATGAGCAATCCCCACCCAAGAATCCCCCAAATAACAAGCGGGAAGGGATCAACTCATGAGAAAGGAAATAAAGCACTTGGAAGAACCACCCTAAATAGTAGAAACAAGTAAAGGCCATCTAGCCCTAACCACCTAGAAAACCTAATAAAATAACCACCAAAAAGAGCAGACCAAAGGTAGATAACAAATCCAGAAAGAACAACACAACCTAGGGATAATACCCACATCAGATTTCACGCACACACAACTTGCAACCCAAACCAAATAAAGTAGGCTATAGAAAAACCCAACCATTAAATAACCAAAGCCAGAAAAAACCACACAAGAAAATAATAAACCCAAGGAGAAAACCACGCCCATCACCAAACAACATACTCCACCATAACAAGGAGCAAAAAGGAAGAGAGAACCACAACAAGAAGAAGACAGGTAAACAACCTCCACTTGCTGCAAACCCAACTTCCACCAAGAATGGAGACAAAACAAACTAGAAACCAAAAACTATAGCAAAAAACCAAAGGAATGAAAAATAACCCCAACCAATCCAAAAAAATAGGAAGAATTCATACTAGAGAACAAAATTAGGTTTAGGTGAAGAGAAAACTCAAATCCAAACCAGCAGAGGAAATATCCAAAACCAAAAAAACCATCCAACATAGTAATCGAAAACCACAAAGAAGGAAGGAAGAGCTAAAAGCTTCTAAGATAAGGCAACCTATCTAGATTAATAAGACCCTTAATAAAAAAAAGGAAGATCTTCATTAGAAAACATTTGAAAATTAGAAGAATTGGCCCCTAAGTTGGCAAGAAAATTAGCACAAGAATTTCCTTCTATAGATACAAGAAATTTAAAATCTAGATTAGCAAGAAGACTCCTAGTATGATTAAGAAAATAAAACACTTCAGCATTGCCATGGAAGTCAGACTTATGTAAATCTAAAAGAAGGAGAGCATCAACTTCAACCAAGATCTTAGAAAAACCACTTTGTAAATAAATGAAAATGGTGTGATGAAAGCCTTCAAGTTCAAAAAATAAAATAGAACAAGGATCTAAAGGGACAGCAAAAGCAAAAATTACCTTGCCACCATGATCTCTCAAAATCCCACCATAACCATAACAACCATTAGAGATGAAGCCATTAGTGTTAACCTTGATGAAATTATGATTAGGTTTAATCCAATGGATAATTTTTTGGTTGGAAGAAACATTACAAGTATGAAGGTTAATCCCAAATTTCAAGGCCTCAGACTAGTAGCCTTTAAAATTGTAGTAAGAAGATTGGCTTTAGAAAGAGATAAAATTTTATATTTAGATCTAGCAATGATACAATTATAATTCATAGGAATATTAGGCTTTGAATCATTTTATCCATCCAAATATACCAAAGAATAGTAATAGCTAAGATATTTTAACATGACCTTAGAAGTATGAGAGAAACATGCTTCAAGAAGTTGCATAATAGAAAGTGAGCCATTAAAATGGAAGGTATTAAAAACATTATCATACCGCCACAATCTAAAAGAATAGCCATTCAAAAACATGATTCACACTTTCAATGTGATAACATCAGTGACATTTAGAGGGGAGGTGGAATCCTTTTTTAAAAGAGTAGCATTGACATGGATATAATCCTTAAGAATGCATCAAGTTAAGACCGAAAATGAACTGGGGACAGTATTATTCCAAATTTTGGTAAAAACCAAGTAATCTTGATATTTAAGTTTGATAAATTGCCAAACATCCTTAGAAATAAAATCTCCAAAAGAAGAGATTCTGAAAAGAATTTGGTTGGGTTGATTAGGGTGGGAGGAAATTTTGTGAAATTTTTCAATGATCACATTTGGGACAAGGTTATTCAATTGAGTCACATCATAATTATTATTAATAAGTGACTGATGAACCTTAAGCACCATAATAGAATGAGTATTAAGAAGGGAATCAGTAGACCCTTGACCAAGCCAGTTGCCTTGCCAAAAAAAGGACAAACCAGAATTGATACCCCAGAAAATTAAATTCTCAGCACTCCATTTGATGCTTTAAATCTTTCACCAGGCAGGAGAATCCCCATATTTGAAAATACAAATGAGGGAGGTGTTTTCCCTGATAATATTTAGCATGCATAAACTTAGACTAATAACTATCTTTATTTCTAAAGTTCCACAACATTTTATAGGAAAAATAATGAATAGAATCCTCTAAAGTTTTGCAACCCAAAACACCTTCATTATTAGTACCACAAGTATGCTACCTAGCCCAATATAATCTTTGGGTAGATCTATTAGACCCCAAAAAAATTTGTTAAAAGTCTATTAATCTTTTAAATAATATAACAGTATATACAATAGTACAAGAGATACATAGGCAAAGAGCAAAGGTACTTTTGATCAGATAACTCTAACACCAAAGGAGAGTATATGAAATTCACAAGAAGAGATTTTCTTATTAATTTTTTGAATAACTTCATCAAATAAAGATGATCTTTTCATGCCTTTATATAAGGGAGTCCCTGTGTATTTGAGAGATTTTGATGAGAGAAGCCCATAATATTCGATAACATTGATCTTAGATAAGAGATAGAAGAGCTAGTAATAAGACAACTTTTATCATGATTAATATTCAACCCACTCTCCCTACCAAAGTGATTTAAGAACTTACATAATTTTTTAATGTAATGAGTCAAGGCATTACAAAATATAATGAAACCATCAGCAAAACTAAGATGAGAACTGGAAAACCCATCAATGGTTCTGTAAAACATGTGAGGCATTCTACTAAACATATGCTCAAGACATCTAGAGAGATATTTCACAATAATAAAGAAAGGAGCAGGAGAAACAAGGTCACCCTACCTTAACCCATGAGAAGAGGAGAAAATCCATTCACTTCACCATTAAAAGAATAAAAACCAAGAGTTCTCAATCCCATTCTAAAGTAATAACTTGGTTAGAAAACCCAAATAAAGCCAGAATTTTATAAAGGAAAACCCAACCAATATTATCGTAGGCTTTTGAAATGTCAAGCCTAAAAAATAGGTTACCACCTCAAACTTTGGCATTCAAATCATGAATCATCTCTGGGCTAATAGAACATTATCAATGGATCTCCTTTAACAAAACCAATTTTATTGGGGGATATAATTTTAGGGAGCAAGATTCTCAATATTTTAGCAAAAACTTATTCATTCGAGCATCTTCTCTCTCCTCTACTATTTTGGTGCTTTAGCGAATTACATTTCCCTTGCAGAGGTGGATCCCCTTTGGGTTTTTTTGTGGAAAATCTGATTGTTGTTTCCAATTGGGCAGGCTCGATGGCATTTAGTTGCTCACACCATGTGCCTCTATTAATAATGGCTATATTTTTTTGCTTCCCCATGGGGAAATCCTATTAATATGGCTGCTCTTGCTATGGATTCTGGCTCTATGGGAGTTTTTGGCATGAATCCATCACTGGCTTTGAAATCATTCAAGGATGTTCTTGCTGGTAAAGCTAATTACGCTAGTGAGTCTCTCGACCTTATTTTAACTTTCTTTCGGGGTATGTACCCACAATAATGTGTTCTGATCTAGTTGTGGAAAGGCTTATGAAGCCATTTGAATTTATGATGGTGGGTATGTTCACTTTACATCATCCTACTTTGGAGAATATTCATTCTTTCTTCCATAGCTTGAAGCTTTCTGGAATTTTTTTAGCCAGATTGATAGATTATCATCATTTATTTTTTAGTTTAGGTTAAGGTTTAGCTTTAGTTTATTTTATGTTATTTATTTTTGGTTTAGGTTTAATTTATTTTAGGTTTAGGTTTAGGTTTTACTTATTTTAGTTTAGGTTTTGGTTTATTTTATTTTTTTTTTGGTTTAGGTTTTTTTAAGTTTAGAGTTTAGTTTATTTATTATTTATTTTAGGTTTATTTTCTAGGTTTAGTTTTTTTATTTAATTTATTTTATTTTATTTTAGGTTGATTTTTTTTATTTTAGGTTAGTTTTATTTTATTTAGGTTTTCTATTTTTTTTATTTTTTAAATTTTTATTTATTTTATTTTAGTTTAGATTTTATTTATTTTATTATCTTTTATTGAGGTTTTTTAGGTTTAGGTTTAGGTTTAGGTTTTAGTTTATGTTTTTATTTATTTTATTTTTATTTTATTTTGGTTTAGTTTATTTATTTATTTTATTTTAAATTTTATTTTGAGTTTTTTAGGTTTGGTTTTTAGGGTTTGTGGTTTAGGTTTAGGGTTTAAGTTTTAGGTTTTAGGTTTAGGTTTAAGTTTTAGTTTAGAGATTAGTTTAGGTTTTAGTTTTATTTTTTAAGAGAAGAAATTAAATTCAATATTTCTTCTTTTGATTTCATCAACCAAGTAGCACCTAAATTTTCTAAGACACTGTGTGATGATATAGATCAAAAATGAGCTCCATAGAAAATCAAAACCAAATAAGTTGAACCATCTCTACTATAAAGATATAATTCCATAAGTAGCAGATCGGATCGACCATTTTTTTTAATTTCTATTCTACCCTCCACTCTTAGTAGTAGGATCCTCCATCATATCTCCGATCTCTCCCTTCGCCACCACCATGGTTGTAGCCTCCATCGCTCCTCCCGCCTCCACAACCACCACTACCTCGACCATCGCCTCCATATCCACCAGCACCTCCAGATCCCCCACGACCACTATGGTAACCACCGCGTCTGCCTTCTCCTCCACCATCAGATCTGGACTGAGCCTAGTTTACGGTGATGTTCCTACAGTCAAGGTTCAGCCCATTCTTAGGGTTTAGAGCTAGTTTAGGGTTTAGGGTTTAGAGTTTTGGGTTAATTTAGGATTTAGGGTTTAGGTTTGGGGTATAGGGTGGTTTTGGGGTTTGTGGTTGTGTTGGGTCAGGTTAGTCTAGTTTTGTGGGTTAGGGAAGTTTAGGTTTATGATTTTAGGGTTTAGGGTTTTAGGTTTAGGCTTATGGTTTAGGGTTTTAGGTTTTTAGGGTTTGGGGTTTAGTTTAGGGTTTAGGTTTGTGGTTTAGTTTAGGGTTTAGGTTGGTTTAAGATTTGTGGTTTTTTTTATAAATGACATGTAGCTTTAAGTTTACTTAGTTAATTTAATTTATTTTTTATTTAATTGAGTTTATTTTATTAATTTATTTAGGTTTATTTTTTTATTTTTATCTAATTTAGTTTATTTATTTAAAGTTTATTTATTTTAGTTTATTTTTTTAGGTTTAAGTTTATTTTCTAGTTGGGTTTTATTTTTATTTTTTCTAAGGTTTAGGTTTTATTTTTTATTTTTAGGTTTTGGTTTAGGTTTTAATTTTATTTATTTTTGGTTTAGGTTTTAGTTTTTTATTTAGGTTTATTTTTTCATTTAGGTTTAGGTTTAGGTTTAGTTTATTTTTAGTTTAGTTTTAGATTTTATTTCTTTTAGTTTAGTTTATTTTTGTTTCAATTTAGGTTTATTTTATTTTCTTCATTTTATTTTTATTTTAGGTTTAAGTTTTTTTTTAGTTTGGGTTTTTTATTATTATATTTTATTTTTATGTTTATTTTATAGGTTTAGATTTTATTTAGTATTTATTTTATTTTATTTTATTTTATTATATTTTTATTTTACGTTAGTATTTTATTTATTTAGGTTTTTTATTCTTAGTTTATTTTATTTTACTTTAGTTTTAGTTTTTATTTATTTTTTTATTTATTTTATTTTTTATTTTATTTATTTTAAGGTCAGGTTTAGTCAGGTTTTATATCTTATCTTATTATTAGTGGCCTTTATCTTTCATCAGTTTAATCAGTTTTTAGCTCTAAAGCCCAGTTTTGGCTCATGGTTGGGCCTGTGGCCCAGGGTCAGGGTCTGATTAGGGCCTGGTGGCCCAGGGTAGGATGGCTCAGTTAGGCCTTGGCCTCAGTTATAGAGTTGGCCTGGGGTGTGGGTCAGTGGCCTAGGTCTGGTAGGCCTGGGGGCCTAGTGGAGCCCAGGGTCATGATCTTTAGTGGGCCTGGGGGCCCAAGAGTTTAGCCTAGAGCCAGGGTCAGTATGGCCAGTTAGGGTTGTGATAGATAGGGGCAGGTCAGGTGTGGGGTTAGTCAGGTTTAGGGTTTAAGATTTGGTTGGATTTAGGGGTTGGTAGTGGTTTTTAAATTAAGCAAAACCAGGGTAGGTTTATTTAAATTTTAGTTTTATTTATTTATTTATTTTATTTATTTTTTAATTTATTATTATAGTTTAACTGATTAATTTTAGTTTTGGTTTTTTTTATTTTTATTTATTTTTTAAGTTTAGTTTATTTTTAGTTGAGTTTTATTTTATTTTTATGTTTTAGGTTTATTTTTTTTTAAGGTTTAGGTTAAAGTTTTATTTTTTATACGCTTTTTAGGTTTTAGTTTTTTGGTTCTTTAGGTTTTATTTTTTTTATGTAAGTTTATTTTATTATTTTCTTTTTTTAGTTTAAGTTTAGGTTTATTTTATTTTAGGTTTTAGGTTTCAGTTTATTTATTTTAGTTTAGTTTTATTTTAGTTTAGGTTTATTTTATTTTATTTATTTATTTTACATTAGTTTATATTTTATCCAAGTTTTATTAGTTTATTTTATTTTTTTAGGTTTTATTTATTTTATTTTAGTTTTATTTTTTTTATTTTATTATTTTAGGTTTAGGTTTCCTTAAATTTATTTTATTTTAGGTTTTAGTTTTATTTATCTTATTTTATTTTATTTTAGTTTATGTTTAAGTGTTAGGCATGTGTTTGTTTGGTTTAGGGAGGATCAGGTTGGGTTGACTCAGGTGAGCCTCAGATCTGGGGTGAGGGTCAGTGGCCCAGGGAGGGTCATTGGGGCCATGGTTAGTGGAGCCTCAGATCATGGAGTGGCTAGGCCCAGGTCAGTTAAGATCCAGGGCCAGGTTAGGGCCAGTGGCTCAGTGGCTCAGCCCAGGTCAGTCTGGAGTCTAGGGCCTGGTCAGGGCTAGGGCCTGTGGCTAGGGTCAGTGCTAGGGCTCAGTTTTGGGGCCTGTGCCAGGGTATTCAGGTTTAGGTTTGAGTGGTTTAGATTTAGTTAGTGGCTCATGTTTATTTTAAAAATCACAAACCAAGTGGTAGGTTTATTTATTTATTATTATTTATCTTATTTTATTTTTTATTTTTATTTTTATTTTATTTAGTTTATTTATCCATCTTAGTTTTAGGTTTTATTTTATATTTTGAGGTTTAGGTTTATTATGCTTTTTTACTTTCATTTTATTTTTATTTTTATTTTTGGTTTATTTATTTTTTTATTTTTAGGTTTAGTTTAGGTTTTATTTTATTTTTAGTTTGGTTTTAAGTTTTATTTTAGGTTTAATTTTTGGTTTATTTTTAGTTTAGTTTAGGTTTTTAATTTATTTTATTTTATTTAGTTTTTTAGCTTTTTATTTATATGTTTAGTTAAGTTTTATTTATTTTAGTTTTAGTTTATTTTACTTAGTTTAGCTTATTTTGTTTTTATTTATTTTTTAGGTTTTTTTTGGTTTAGGTTTAGTTTTAATTTATTTTCATTTTAGGTTTTATTATTTAGTTTTATTTTATTTTATTTTTTATTTATTATTGTTTTATGTTTAGTTTTATTTTATTTAGATTTTTATTTTTAGGTTAATTATATTTTGTTTAGTTTAGATTTTATTTATTTATTTTATTTTAGTTTTTTTATTTTTTTTATAATATTTCATTTTTAGGATTTCTTTTATTTTATTTTATTTTATTATTTTATTTTAGGTTTAAGTTTTTATTTATTTTATTTTAGGTTTTATTTAGTTTTGATTAGTTAGGTTTGGTTAGTGTTTGGGGTTTCAGGATTTTAAGTTTTAGTTTTAGGTTGTGGGTTTAGGGTTTTAGTTTAGGCCTAGGTTTAGGTTTAGGATTTAGGGTTTAGGTCAGTTTAGGGTAGTTAGGTTTTGTTAATTTTTTTATAAATTAAGTAACCCCACATTTAGTTTATTTAGTTTATTTAGTTTATTTTTTTATTATTTAATTTTAATTTAATTGTTTTATTTTTTATTTTTATTTATTTTATTTAGTTGACTTATTTATTTATTTTTAGATTTAAGTTTATTTTAGGTTTATTTTTTTAGTTTTATACTTTATTTTTTAAGTATTTTTATTTTATTTTAGTTTAGTTTAGTTTTTCTTTTAGGTTTAGTTTTTTTTTTATGTTTTTAGGCTTTTTTTTTTAGTTTAAGTTTAGGTTTTAAGTTTATTTTATTATATCTAGGGTTTAGTTTAGATTTAGTTTATTAGGTTTAAGTTTATTTATTTTATTATTTTTAGTTTAGTTTTTTTTATTTTAGTTTATTTTTTTTTATTTTTTCATTTTATTTTTTTATTTTATTTTTTATATTTTATTTTATGTTTATTTTTAGGTCATTTTTATTTTATTTTATTTTAGGTTTATAATTTTATTTTAGTTTAGTTTTATTTATTTTTTTTATCTTTAAGTTTACTTAAATTTATTTATTTTATTTTAGTATAGTTTTATTTTAATTTTATTTTCTTTTAGGTTTAGGTTTTTAGGTTAGGTTTCAATTTAAGTTTTTATTTTGGTTTAGGTTTTTTTATTTTATTTTATTTTAAGTTTATTTAGTTTAAGATTAGGTTTTAGATTTTGGGGGGGTTTATTTAGGGTTTGGGTTATGAGGGTTTAGTGTTTAGGGTTTATGGTTTGGTTTAGAGTTTAGGGTGGGTTTTGGGGTTTAGGTTTTGGTTTGGTTTTAGGTTTAGGGTTTAGGTTTTAGGTTGTGGTTCGTGTGTTTGTTTAGGTTTTAAGGTATGGTGTTTTTTAATAGAGAAAAATTTATATTCAACATTTCATCTTTTTGATTTCATCAACCAAGTAACAAACCAAGTTTTCTAAGACAAATAGATAAAAAATAAGCACATATAGCAAATCAAAACCCTAGAAAGTAGAACCATCTCTAGTAAAGACACTATTCCATAAATCGATCCCATCCTTAGTTTCTCCACGATTTGAACTATCCTGCCTCTCAGTAGTGGAGATCCACCATCATATCATCGATCTCTCCCTCCGCCACCACTACGGCTATACCCTTCATCGCTCCTCTTGCCTCCATGACCTCCACTACTTCCACCACCACCTCCATATCTAGCAGCACCTCTAGATCCCCCACCACCACTACGATGACCGCCACCTCCTGCCTCCACCCAGAGATCAACCCTGATTGATGATGATGTTCCCTGTCACCATTCTATTCTTTTACATTCATTAGTTTGGTTTAAGTTTATTTTGAAATTTATTTAGTTACTTTAGTTTGGTTTTAGGGTAGGTTTGTGGTAGGGAGGGTTTTAGGGTTTATGTGTGGTAGGTTTAGGTTTAGTGGTTTAGGGTTTAGGTTGGTTTAGGTTATGATTTAGGTTTAGGATTTGGTAGTTGTGCCTTTGGTTTAGGGTTGAGATAGTGTTTGGATTAGTCAGATTTAGCCTCAGAGTGGTTGGGTTTTATTTAGGCCTAGGTATTTAGGGTGTGGTAGTAAGAGGGTCAGGTTAGGCCTGGGGTTGTGGTGTTCAGTGTTTTAGGGTTGTGGTTTAGGGTTTAGTGGTTTAGTGGTTTTGTATTTAGAGGTTCAGGTTTTGTGGGTTAGTTTGTTTAGTCTGTTTTAGGTTTTTTCAAAGATTACAAACTATGTTTAGGTTTATTTAATTTATTAAGTTTATTTTTTATTTATTTTAGTTTATTTTATTTTTTGAACTTTTTTAGGTTTATTTTATTTATATTTAATTTAGTTTATTTATTTTATTTATATTTAGTTTAGGTTTTTTGTTTTATTTATTTTAAGTTTGGGTTTAGTTTATGCAAACTTTAGTTTAGTTTTTTTTATTTTATTTTATTAGATTTTAATTTTATTTTTAAGTTTAAGTTTTGGTTTTTTTTTAGGTTTAGGCTTTATGTTTTATTTTACTTTTAGGTTTTATTTTATTTAGTTTAGTTTATTTATAGTTTATTTTAATTAGTTTAGGTTTAGGTTTTGGTTTAATTTATTTTAGGTTTAGAAATGATTATATTTATTTTAGTTTATTTTATTTTGTGGTTTAGCTTTATTTGTTTGTTTTATTTTATTATTTTAGGTTTAAATTTAACTTAGTAGTTTTTATTTTTATTTTTATTATTTTGATTTTTATTTAGTTTTTTATTTTATTTTATTTTATTTAGTTTACTATTTATTTTACTTTTATTTATTTTATTAGTTTTATTTTATTTTATTTTTATTTTATTTTATTTTATTTAGTATTTTATTTTATTTTGTTTTATTTTAGGTTTAGGTCTCAAGTTTATTTATTTTATTTTATTTTTGGTTTTTATTTTATTTTATTATTGGTTTTTATTTTTTTATTTTAGGTTTTTTTATGCCTAGTTTTTAGATTTAGGCTTGTGATTCTTTTAGTGTTTGTGGGTTTTAGGGTTTATGATTTTGGGTTTAGTTTAGTCTTTTCAGGGTTTTAGGGTTTTAGTCAGGTTTCATTGGTTTGTGGTTAGTTAGAGTTTTTGGGGTTGGGCCAGTATTTTAGGGATTTGTGGTTTTAGTGTTTTTAGGTTTTAGGTTTAGTTTAAGACTTTAGGGTTTATAGATTTAGTAAGGGTTTTAAGGTTTAAGTTTTAGGTTTTAGTGGTTTAGGTTTTAGTTTACTTTTGTGGTTTAAGGTGTTTTAGGGTTTTAGATTTAGGATTTGGGTTTATGGTTTTATTTTAGTATTGTTTTAAAATTAAGTAAAGATAGTTTTAGGTTTATTTAACATTAGTTTATTTTATTATTTATTTTATTTTATTTTATTTTTTAATTTTATTTAGGTTTATTTTAGTTTTATTTTGTTTAGTTTTATTTATTTTAGTTTGGTTTTTTATTTTTTGTTTATTTTTAGGTTTGGGTTTTTTATGCAAACTTTAGTTTAGTTTTATTTTTTTATTATTTTTTTAGTTTTAGGGTTTATTTTTTATTTTAGGTTTAAGTTTTAATTTTTATTTATTTTATTTTAGTTTATTTATTTAGGTTTAGGTTTATCATTTTATTTATTTAGTTTTAGGTTTATTTTATTTTATTTTATTTATTTCTTTTATTTTAAGTTTTTAGTTTGGATTAGTTTTTTATTTTATTTTTTTTTATTTTATTTTACGTTATTTTTTATTTTATTATTTATTTTTACATTTAGTTTTATTTTATTTATTTTTTATCTTATATTTATTTTATTTTAGTTTAATTTTTTTATTTATTTTATTTTAGTTTATTTTATTTTTATCTATTTTATTTTTTTTTTGGTTTTATTTTATTTTTTATTTTTAGTTTTTTTTATTATTATGATTTTATTTAGCCAGTTTGAGGTTTTAAATCTAGTTTAGAGTTTGTGGTTTTATTTAGATTTGTTAAGTTTTAGGTTTTGGTTTGTGGTTTAGGATTGAGTTTAGGAGTTTCAGTGGTTAGGTTTGTGGTTTAGGATCAGGTTTTAGTGGGATTAGTGGTCTGGTCTGGGGGAGGTCAGTTTGGTTTGTATTTTAGATCAGGTTTAGGTTTAAGATTTGTGGCTAGTTTAGGGTTTTTAGGTTAATTTGGGGGTTAAGGTTTGTGGGTTTAGGACCTTTTAAAATTAAGAACCGACAGTTTTTAGTTTATTTAATTTATTTATTTTATTTAATTTATATTTTATTTTATTTTTATTTATTTATTTTAATTTTATTTTATTTTATTTATTTATTTTGGTTTTATTTTAGTTTTTTTTAGTTTAGATTTATGTTTATTTTTTTTAAGATAGTTTTATTTTTTTTAATTTTTAAGTTTAAGTTTTATTTTCTTATTTTAAGGTTTAGTTTAGATTTTATGTTATTATATTTAGGTTTTATATTTATTTATTTTTATTTTATTTATTTAGTTTTATTTTTATTTTAGGTTTATTTTTTTTTTTAGTTTAGTTATTTTTGTTTTAGGTTTATTTTTATTTTATTTTATTTTAGGTTTAGTTTTCTTTGAGTTTTTTTAGGTTTTATTTATTATGTATTTTAGGTTTCATTTTAAGTTTATTTTAGGTTTAGGTTTTTATTAAGTATTTATTTTATTTTATTTTATTATTTTTTATTTTATGTTTAGTTTTATTTTATTTAGTTTTTTTTATTTAGGTTAATTTTATTTTAAGTTTAGTTTAGGTTTTATTTATTTTATTTTAGTTTAATTTTTAATTTTAATTTTATTTTCTAATTATATTTTGATTTTGTTTTAGTTTAGGTTTATTTTATTTTGTTTAAATTTTATTTAGTTTTAGCTTTCATTTATTTTGGTTTTATTTAACTTGGTTTTGGTTTTTTTCATTTTTTTAGGTTTTTAGGGTTTAGGTTTGTGTTTAGTATTTATGGCTCAGGGTTTGTATATGTTGTCTTGGGTTTAGTGGTCAAGGGTGAGGTTTGGGATTTTTTAGGTTTATAGGTGGTAGTCAGGTTGGTAGTTTAGGGTTTAGGGTTTAGGTTTTAGGCTTTTTAAAAACAAAATTAAGTAAACTTATAGCTTTAAGTTTATTTAGTTAATTTTTTGGTAATTTTTGTTCAATTTATTTTTTTATTTATGTTTATTTATTATTTTTATTAACTTTAGTTTATTTATTTTAGGTTTTCTTTATTTTCATTTAAGTTTTTATTTTAGTTTATTTGTTAGGTTTAGGTTTACGCTTATTTTTTAGTTTTGTTTTATTTTTATTTTATTTTTTAGGTTTACGTTTTATTTTTTATATTAAAGTTTAGGTTGAAATTTTTATTTTATTTTTTTAGGGTTCGATTTTAGATTTTTATTTTAGGATTATTATTAAGTTTAATTTTTTTAATTTAGTTTTATTTTAGTTTATTTTATTTTACTTGTTCAGTTTAGTTTATTTTGGTTTAGTTTTATTTATTTTAGTTTATTTTTATTTTTTGTTTATTTTAGGTTTAGCTTTTTTTTTTGTTTAGGGTTTAGTTTTTATTTTTTTTATTTTAGGTTTTATTTTAAGGTTACTTTTTTAGGTTTAGATTTTTATTTAGTCTTTATTTTATTTTATTTTAGGTTTATTTTATTTTATTTTTATGTTTAGTTTTTATTTTATTTAAGTTTTTTATTCTTAGGTTTATTTTATTTTTTAGTATAGTTTAGGTTTTTATTCATTTTATTATAATTTTATTTTTATTTTTTATTTTAACTTTCTTTTTAAGTTTTTTAGGTTCATGTTTAGGTTTAGATTTAGGTTAGTTTAGGTTTATTTTATCTATTTAGGTTTAGTTTTTATTTTATTATCTTTAGCTTTTTTAGTTTATTAGGTTGGCCCAGGTAGGGCCCAGGGTTTAGGGCCTAGGTATGGGTCAGGGTCACTTAGTTTAGGGTTTGTGGCTCAGTGGGGTTTTAAGGGTTTTAGTTTTAGTGAGGTTCAGTGGTCAGGGTCAGGCCTTTAGGGCCTAGGGCCTGGGTTTAGGTTTAGTGTTAGTTTGGGGGTATGGAGAGCCAGGAGGCCTAGGGTCTCAGTGGTGGTATGGTGGCTCAGTTAGGCTCAGAGTTTAGGATCTTTGTGTTTATTTATTTTTTAAAATAAAACCGGTATTAGGTTTATTTTATTTTATTTTTATTTAAGGTTTATTTTTAAAATTAATTTAGTTTAGTTTTATTTACTTTAGTTTATTTATTTTAGTGCAGAGTTTTATTTTAGTATTTTAGGTTTATATTTAGGTTTAGGTTTTTTTTTAGCTTAGTTTTATTTTATTTTATTTTTAGGTTTAGTTTATTTTTTATTTTAGGTTTAAGTTTAAGTTTTATTTAATTTTTTGTTAGGTTTTAGGTTTTTTAGTTTAGTATTTATTTTAGTTTATTTTATTTTATTTAATTTATATTTAGGTTTAGGTTTATTTATTTTAGGTTTGGGTTTGGGTTTTATTTTAGTTTAGGTTTGGGTTTATTTTCTTTCATTTTAAGTTTATGTTTTTTTTTTAGTTTAGGGTTTAGGTTTAATTTTTTATTTATTTTTAGGTTTTATTTTTTAGGTTTATTGTTTAAGTTTAGCTTCTTATTTAGTTTTTATTTTATTTTATTTTAGGCTTATTTTATTTTTATTTTAGGTTTTGTTTTTATTTTATTTTGGTTTTTATTTTTTTAGTTTAGGTTAGGTTTTTAGTTATTTTATTTTAGTTTAGTTTCTACTTTTTATTTTATTTTTTTAGGTTTAGGCTTAGGTTTTATTTTATATTTTTATTATATTTTATCTTGGTTTAAATTTTTTTATTTATCTTATTTTTAGGTTTTATTTAGTATAGGTTTAGGTTTTTTAGATTTTTATAGTTTAGGGTTTAGGGTTTAGAGTTTAGGGTCTAGGGTTTGAGGTTTAAGGTTTATGGTTTAGGTTTTAGGTTTAGGGTTCAAATTTTAGTTTATGGTTTAGGGTTTTTTCATTTTTTTAACAGAAACAAATTGATCCAACCTTTCTTCTTCGATTTTATCAACCAAGTAACACACCAAGTTTTCTAAGACACAAGCGACAACATAGATAAAAAATGAGCATGCACAGAGCAAATCAAAAACCCTAGATAATTATAACTTCCTCCACTATAAGGACACAGTTTCATAAGTAGTAGATCAGATCGAACGTTCTTCAGATTTCCCAATTCCCATCAGAACTACCCAAGCATCTCGAGTAGCGGGATCCACAATCATATCCTCGATCTCTCCCTCTGCCACCCCCACGGCTATAACCTTTATAGCACCTCCCGCCTCCATGACCATCACTGCTCCGACCACCACCTCCATATTCACCAGCACCTCTATATCCCCCACCACCACTATGATAACCATCGCCTCCACCTTCGCCTCCACCACCAGATCTAGATTGAGCCTATTTGATGATGATATTCCTGCCATTAAGGTTCTACCCATTCTTTTAGTTTAGGTTTAGGTTTAGGTTTAGGTTTATTAGGTTTTAAGGTTTAGGTTTATTTTTTAATTATTTAGTTACTTTAGGTTTAGGTTTGGGGTTTGGGTTTTAGTTTTGTTTAAGGGTTTAGGGTTTAGGGTTTAGGGTTTTAGGGTTTATGTTTTTAGGGTTTAGGGTTTAGGGTTTAGGGTCTAAGGTTTAGGGTTTATGATTTAGGATTTAAGGTTTAGGGTTTAGGCCTTAGGGATTTATTTTTTAAATTAAGTAAATCGATAAGTATATGTTTATTTAGTTTATTTATAATTTATTTTAGTTTATTTTATTTTTTATTTTTACTTAGGTTTATTTTTTATTTTTATTTAATTTCATTTATTTATTTTAGTTTATGTTTTTATTTTAATTTATTTTATTATTTTATGTTAGTTTAGGTTTTATCATTTTATTTTTAGGTTTTATTTGTTTTTTTAGGTTCTGCTTTAGGGTTTTGGTTTAGGCTTTAGGGTTTATGATTTGGGTTTTTAGGGTTTAGGGTTTAGGTTTTTAGTATTTATGGTTTAGGGTTTATGATTTTTTAAAATTAAGTAAATGTTTTTAGGTTTATTTTATTTTTATTTTATTTATTTATTTATTTTCTATTTCTTTAGTTTAGTTTATTTATTTTAGTTTAGGTTTTTTAATTTTAGTTTATTTTTAGGTTTAGACTTAATATGCTTATTTTTTAGTTCATTTTATTTTTATTTTATTTTTTAGGTTTATGTTTTATTTTTATTAGGTTTAGGTTTTTTTTATTTTATTTTTAGGTTTTAGTTTTAAGTATTTATTTTAGGTTTAATTTTATTTATTTTTAGTTTAGGTTTAGGGTTTTTAGTTTATTTTATATTTAGTTTTTTTTTTTGTTATTTTAAGTTTAGGTTAAGTTTTATTTATTTTTAGTTTATTTATTTTAGTTTATTTAGCTTATTTTGTTTATTTTAGGTTTAGGGTTTTTTTGTTTAAGGTTTAGGTTTTAGTTTTAATTTATTTTCAGGTTTAGGTTATTATTTAGTTTTTATTTTATTTTATTTTAGGTTTATTTTATTATTGTTTTATGTTTAGTTTTTATTTTATTTAGATTTTTTATTTTTAGGTTAATTATATTTTTCTTTAGTTTAGGATTTTATTTATTTTATTTTATTTTAATTTTTATTTCTTATTATAATTTCATTTTTTTATTTAGGATTAGGTTTAGGTTTTATTTTATTTTATTATTTTATTTTATTTAGGTTTAGGTTTTTTATTTATTTTATTTTTAGGTTTTATTTAGTTTTGGTTTAGGTTTTTAGGTTTTTAGGTTTTAAGGTATAGGGTTTGGGGTTTTGTGATTAGGGTTTAAGTTTATAGGTTTTAGGGTTTAGGGTTTAGGGTTTAAAGTTTAGGGTTTAAGGTTTAGGGTTTAGGGTTTAGGATTTAGGGTTCAGAGTTAGGGTTTTTTTTGTTAGTTTTTTTATAAATTAAGTAAGCTCGTATGTTTAGGTTTATTTAATTTATTTAGTTTATTTTTTTCATTATTTTAATTTTAATTTTAATTTATTTAGTTTATTTATTTTAGGTTTATTTATTCTAGTTTACTTATTTATTCATTTTTTATATTTAAGTTTATGTTTAGGTTTATTTTTTAGTTTAGTGTTGTTATTACTTTATTTTTTAGGTCTAAGGTTTATTTTTTATTTTTAGGTTTAGCTTTAGGCTTTATTTTTCTTAGGTTTAGGTTTTAGGTTTTTTTTTTAGGTTTTTTTAGGCTTTATTTTTTAGTTTAAGTTTAGGTTTTTTAAGTTTATTTTATTATATCTATGGTTTAGGTTTAGGTTTAGTTTATTTTAGGTTTAAGTTTAAGTTTTATTTATTTTAGTTTAGTTTATTTTAGTTTAGGTTTAGGTCTATTTTTTATTTTAGGTTTAGATTTTTTTATTTAGGGTTTACATTTTATTTTTTATTTATTTTTATATTTTATTTTTATGTTTATTTTTTAGGTTTCATTTTTTATTTTATTTTATTTTTATTTTAATTTTAGTTTTTATTTTATTCAGGTTTTTTATTTTTTAAGTTTACTTTAATTTTTATTTATTTTATTTTAGTATAGTTTTTATTTTTTACTTTATTTTCTTTTAAGTTGTAGGTTCAGGTTTAGGTTTAGGTTAGGTTTCAATTTAAGTTTTTATTTTATTTTGGTTTAGGTTTTTTTATTTATTTTATTTTTTAGGTTTTATTTAGTTTGAGATTAGGTTTTTAGCTTTTAGGGTTTTGGGTTTAGGGTTTAGGATTTAGGGTTAGTTGAGAGTTTAGTGTTTAGGGTTTAGGGTTTGGTGTTTAGGGTTTAGGGTTTAGGGTTTAAGGTATAGGGTTTAGTGTTTAGGGTTTAGGTTTTAGGGTTTTGGGTTTTGGGTTTAGGGTTTAGGGTTTAGGTATAGGGTTCAGGTGTTTGTTTAGGTTTTAAGGTTTTGGTGTTTTTTAATAGAGAAAAAATTTATATTCAACATTTCTTCTTTTTGATTTCATCAATGAAGTAACAAACTAAGTTTTCTAAGAAACAAGCGACAAAATAGATAGAAAATAAGCACATATAGAGCAAATCAAAAACCCTAAAAAAGTAGAACCATCTCTCATAGAAAGGCACTGTTCCATAAGTACCAGATCAGATCAGCCATCCTTTAGTTTCTCTAATTCCCATCAGAACTATCTCAGCCTCTCGAGTAGCAAGATCCACCATCATATCATCGATCTCTCCCTCCGCCACCACCATGGCTATACCCTTCGTCGCTCCTCTTGCCTCTATAACCTCCACTACTTCCACCGCCACCTCCATATCTAGCAGCACCTCTAGATCCCCCACCACCACTACGATGATCGCCACCTCTGCCTTCGCCTCCACTGCTAGATCTAGACTGAACCTAATTGATGGTGATGTTCCTGCCATCAAGTTTATGCCTATTCTTAGGGTTTATATTCAATAGGTTTTAGGGTTTAAGTTTATTTTTAATTTATTTAGTTACTTTAGGTTTAGGTTTTGGGTTTAGGGTTTAGGGTTAGGGTTTATGGTTTAGGGTTTAGGATTTAGGGTTTAGGGTTTTTGGGTTTATGCTTTTAGGGTTTATGATTTAAGGTTAGGGTTTAGGGTTTAGGGTTTTATGGTTTAGGGTTTTAAGGTTTAGAGTTTAGGATTATGATTTAGGGTTTCGGATTTAGGTTTTGTGTGGTTTTGTGTTTAGGTTTTAGGTTTGGGGTTTAGTGGTTTAGATTGACTTGTGCTTTGTTACATGTGGTTTGTGGTTTGTGGTTTAGGGTTTTTAGTTTTAGGTTTAGGGTTTAAGATTTGGGTTAGGGTTTAGGTTTAAGGTTTGTGGTATGGTCTGGTAGTTTAGTGGTCAGTGTCTCAGGTTTAGGGTTTATGGTTTGTAGTTTGTGGTTTAGGGTCAGGTTTGGTTGGTTTAGGGTTTATTTTGGGTTTAGGGTTTAGGGTTTAGATTTTTTTTTCAAAAAATTAAGTAACCCAATATGTTTAGGTTTATTTAATTTATTAAGTTTATTTTTTTTTTATTTTAGTTTATTTTATTTTTTTCATCTTTAATTAGGTTTATTTTTTATTTATATTTAGTTTAGTTTATTTATTTTAGGTTTATTTATTTTAGTTTAGGTTTTTGTTTTAGTTTATTTTTGGGTGTTTAGGTTTATGCAAACTTTTAGTTTAGTTTTATTTTTATTTTATTTTTTGTTTTAGATTTTAGTTTTTATTTTTAGGTTTAAGTTTTAGTTTTTTTTTTCAGTTTAGGCTTTATGTTTTTATTTTAGGTTTACTTTTTGGTTTTATTTTTTAGTTTAGGTTTAGGTTTATTTTAGTTTATTTTATTTTATTTAATTTAGGTTTAGGTTTTGGTTTAATTTATTTTAGGTTTAGAAATATATTATATTTATTTTAGTTTAGTTTATTTTAGTTTAGGTTTAAGTTTATTTTGTTTTGTTATTTTATTTTTATTTTAGGTTTAAATTTAACTTTAGTTTAAGGATTAGGTATTATTTTTTATTTTTTTAAGGTTTATTTTTTAGGTTTAGATTTTTATTATTTTTTATTTTATTTTATTTTAGGTTTATTTTATTTTTATTTTACGGTGCATTTTTATTTTAGTTAGGTTTTTATTCTTAGTTTTATTTTATTTTTTTAGTTTAGGTTTTATTTATTTTAGTTTAGTAAATTTTATTTTTTTATTTTATTTTATTTTAGGTCAGTTTAGGTTTTATTTTATTTTATTTAGATTTTGGTTTATTTATTTATTTTATTATTAGGTCTTTAGGTTTTTGTAGGTTTTAAGACCAGGGTTTAGTGTGTAGTGGTTTTAGGGTTTGTGGTTAGTAGCATTTAGGGTACTCAGGGTCAGGGTTTTTAGGTTTGTGGCTCAGTGGTATCTTTAGGGTCAGGGTTTTAGGTTTAGAGTTTAGTGTTTAGGGCTCAGGGTTTAGGGATCAGTTTAGAGTCAGGATTTAGGTTTAGGCCTAGATTGGGTTTCAGGTTTATGTTTAGGCTTAGGACCTTGTGGTTTAGTGGTTTAGATTTAAGGGTTTGTGGTTTTAGTCAGGTTTGGGTTTAGTGGTCAGTCTGGCTCTGGTTTGGTTTGGTTTAGGCTCAGGATTTAGGTTTAAGGTTTAGGGATTGTTTTTAAAATTAAGTAAAGAGGTAGTTTTAGGTTTATTTAATTTATCTAGTTTATTTTTATATATTTTTATTTATTTTATTTTATTTTAAATTTTATTTTTTAGTTTTATTTTGTTTAGTTTATTTATTTTAGTTTTGGTTTTTTATTTTTGTTTATTTTTTAGGTTTAGGTTTAGGTTTATGCAAACTTTTTTGTTTAGTTTTATTTTTAGTTTATTTTTTAGTTTTAGGTTTTAGTTTTTATTTTAGGTTTAAGTTTTGATTTTTATTTATTTTTCTTGGTTTAGGTTTAGTTTATTTTAGTTTTAGGTTTAGGTTTTATTTATTTTAGTTTACTTTATTTTAGTTTAGGTTTAGGTTTATTTTATTTTGTTTATTTTATTTTTATTTTAAGTTAAGTTTTTTTTAGTTTAGGGATTAATTTTTATTTTTTATTTTTTGAGGTTTATTTTTTAGGTTTAGGTTTTTATTTAATTTTATTTTATTTTATTTTATTTTACATTTAGTTTTATTTTATTTAGGTTTTATTCTTATGTTTATTTTATTTTCAGTTAATTTAATTTAGCTTTTATTTATTTTATTTTAGTTTATTTTTATTTTTTATTTTATTTTATTTTAAGGTTTTAGTTTTAGTTTTAGTTTAGGTTTTTATTTTATTTTATTTAGGTTTAGGTTTTTTTTTTTATTATTATTAGGTTTTATTTAGTTTAAGTTTTGAGGTTTTTAGGGCTTAAGGTTTAGAGTTTAGGGTTTAGGATTTAGGGTTAGTTTAGAGTTTAGGGTTTAGTATTTAGGGTTTAGGGTTTTTAGGGATTAGAGTTTAAGGTTAGTTTAGGGTTTAGAGTTTAGGGTTTTAGGGATTAGGGTTTAGGGATTAGGGTTTGGAGTTTGGGGATAGGGTTAGGGTTTAGGGTTTAGGGTTTAGGGTTTAGTGTTTTGGATTTAAGATTTAGGGTTTAAGGTTTAGGGTTTAGGATTTAGGGGTTAAGGTTTAGGGTTTAAGGGACTTTTTTAAAATTAAGTAAATCGATAGGTTTAAGTTTATTTAATTTATGTAGTTTAATTATGTTTAATTTAGTTTATTTTATTTTTTATTTTTATTTAGGTTTATTTTTAATTTTTATATAGTTCAGTTTTATTTATTTTTGTTTTGGTTTTTATTTTAGTTTCTTTTTTAGGTTCACGTTTAGATTTATGTTTATTTTTTAGTATAGTTTTATTTTTTTTAATTTTTAAGTTTAAGTTTTATTTTCTTATTTTTAGGTCTAGGTTTAGATTTTTATTTTATTTAATTTAGGTTTAGGTTTATTTTTAGCTTATTTCATTTTATTTAGGGTTTAGGTTTAGTTTATTTAAGGTATAGGTTTAAGTTTTATTTTTTTTTAGTTTAGTTATTTTTGTTTAGGTTTAGGTTTATTTTATTTTTATTTTAGGTTTAAGTTTTCTTTTTGAGTTTAGGGTTTAGGTTTTATTTATTATGTATTTTAGGTTTTCATTTTAAGTTTATTTTAGGTTTAGGTTTTATTAAGTCATTTTATTTTATTTTAGGATAATTATATTTTTATTTTATGTTTAGTTTTTATTTTGTTTAAGTTTTTTAATTTTAGGTTAATTTTATTTTTAAGTTTAGCTTAGGTTTTATTTATTTTATTTTAGTTTAATTTTTAATTTATAATTTTATTTTCTAATTACATTTTGATTTTTGTTATAGTTTAGGTTTTTATTTTATTTTATTTATTTATTTTTATTTAGGTTCAAGCTTTTCTATTAATTTATTTTTTAGTTTTATTTAACTTTTGGTTTTGGTTTTTCAATTTTTAGGGTTTAAGGTTTAGGGTTTAGGGTTTAGGGTTATAGTGTTTTGGGTTGTAGGTTTTAGGGTTTAGGGTTTAGGGTTTAGGGTTGAGGGTTTGGGGTTTTTTAGGGTTTAGGGTTGTAGGTTTAGAGTTTTGGGTTTAGGGTTAGTTTTAGAGTTTAGGGTTTAGTGTTTAGGGTTTAGGGTTTAGGCTTTTTAAAAATAAAATTAAGTAAACTTATAGCTTTAAGTTTATTTAGTTACTTTTTTATTAATTTTAGTTCATTTTATTTTTTTTATTTATGTTTATTTATTATTTTATTTACTTTAGTTTATTTATTTTAGGTTTTTTTTAATTTTATTTAAGTTTTTTATTTTAGTTTATTTGTTAGGTCTAGGTTTATGCTTATTTTTTAGTTATTTTTTTATTTTTATTTTATTTTTTAGGTTCACATTTTATTTTTTATGTTTAGGTTTAGGTTGAAGTTTTTATTTTATGTTTTAGGGTTCAATTTTAGATTTTTATCTTAGGATTATTATTAAGTTTAATTTTTAATTTAGTATAGGTTTATTTTAATTTATTTTAGTTTAGGGTTTAGTTTATTTTTGGTTTAGGTTTACGTTTTATTTATTTTAGTTTAGTTTATTTTATTTTGTTTATTTTAGGTTTAGTTTTTTTTTTTTTATGGTTTAGGTTTTATTTTTTTTTATTTTTAGGTTTTATTTTTAGGTTACTTTTTTAGGTTTAGATTTTTATTTAGTTTTTAGTTTATTTTATTTTAGGTTTGTTTTATTTTTATTTTATGTTTAGTTTTTATTTTATTTAAGTTTTTTATTCTTAGGTTTATTTTATTTTTTAGTATAGTTTAGGTTTTTATTCATTTTATTATACTTTTGTTTTTATTTTTTTATTTCAACTTATTTTTAAGTTTAGGTTTAGGTTCATGTTTAGGTTTAGGTTTAGTTTTATCATTTTATCTTTATTTAGGTTTATTTTTTATCTTTCTATTAGTTTTATTTAGTTTAGGTTTTAGGTTTACAGTTTTACTTTAGGGTTTTAGGGTTTAGTTTAGTTTAGGTTTAGGATTTAGAGTTTAAGGTGGGGTTAGTTGGTTTAGGGTTTAGTCTTTAGGTTTAGATCTGGGTTGGGTTTGTGGGTTTGGTCAGTGGTTTCAGTGGTTTAGTGTTTAGGATTTAGTGTTTTTAGGGCCTAGTGGTTTTAGGTTTAGGGCATTAGTGTTTAGGGTTTATTTGGGTTTTGGTTAGTAGGTTTAGATTTGATTTAAAGTTTAGGGGTTTAGGTTTTCAAAAAATTAATTTAACCCGACAGTTTAGGTTTATTTAGTTTATTTAATTTATTTATTTTTGTTTTTTTTTATTTAGGTTTATTTTTAATTATTATTTTGTTTAGTTTATTTATTTTAGTTTTGATTTTTCTATTTTAGTTTATTTTTTAGGTTTAGGTTTAAGTTTATGTTTATTTTTTAGTGTAGTTTTATTTTTATATATTTTTTGAGTTTAACTTTTTTTTTTAGGTTTAGGTTTAGATTTTTATTTTATTTTTTTTAGGTTTATGTTTATTTTTTGTTTATTTCATTTTATTTATGGTTTAAGTTTAGGTTTAGGTTTAGTTCATTTTAGGTATAAGTTTTATTTTTGTTTAGTTTAGTTATTTTAGTTTAGGTTTAGGTTTATTTTATTTTTATTTTAGGTTTAAGTTTTTTTTTTGAGTTTAGGGTTTTAGGTTTATTTTTTTTTATATTTATCATTTTCATGTTTATTTTTTTTAGGTTGAGGTTTTATTAAGTATTTATTTTATTTTATTTTAGATTAATTTTATTTTTATTTTACATATAGTTTTATTTTGTTTTTGGTTTTTTATTTTTACGTTAATTTTAATTTTTTAGTTCAGTTTAGGTTTTTATTAATTTATTTTTGGTTTAATTTTTATTTTTTATTTTATTTTCTTATTACATTTTAGTTTTGGTTTTAGTTTAGATTTTTATTTTATTTTATTTATTTTTTTATTTAGGATTATTTATTTTATTTTAGTGTTTAAGATCAGGTTCTTTCTATTTTAGTGGGGCCCAGGCCTGTGGAAGCCCAGTTTAGAGTTTAGGGAGGGTTAGTTTAGGAGGTTTAGGCCTGGGGAGGATTTGGCAGTTTAGTGGTGTGATAGGGTAGGTTGGGATTTGGGTTTAGGGTTGGGAAGGTGGGGTTTAGGTTTAGGCAGTTGAGGGCCTGGGGTGTGGTTGGGTAAGGGCCTGGGGTGGCTCAGTGGTTTAGATGGGTGGGATTTGTGGTTTAGGGTTTAGGTGGTAGGTTTGAGGTTTAGCTGAGGGATCAGTGATTTAGGTTTGGGCAAGATTGAGTGTTAGGGTTGTGGTGAGCCTAGGGTTTAGGTTACTTTAGGGTTTAGGATTTAGGGTTTAGGATTTAGGATTTAGGATTTAGGGTTCTGGATTTAAGGTGCTTTTAAAAGAATTTAAGTAAACTGATAGATTTAGGTTAGTTTATTTTATTTTTTATTTATTTTAGTTTATTCTATTTTATTTTTTTATGTTAATTTATTATGTTTATTTAGTTTAGTTTATTTAATTTAATTTTTTTTTAGTTTAGGTTTTTTTTAGTTTATTTGTTAGGTTTAGGTTTATGCTTATTGTTTAGTTTAGTTTTATTTTTATGTTATTTTTTTTGTTTAGGTTTAGGTTGAAGTTTTTATTTTATTTTCTTGGGTTTCGGTTCTAGATTTTTATTTTACGATTATTATTTGGTTTATTTTTTTGGTTTAGGTATAGATTTATTTTTAGTTTTTTTTTTATTTTAGTTTAGGGCTTAGGTTTAGTCTAATTTTGGTTTAGGTTTAGGTTTTATTTATTTTAGTTTAGTTTATTTTATTTTGCTTTATTAGGTTTAGTTTTTTTTAGGTTTTTTTTTTATTTTTTATTTATTTTTATGTTTTATTTTTAGGTTTGTTTTAGGTTTAGGTTTTATTTAGTTTTATATTATTTTATTTTAGGTTTATTTTATTTTTATTTTACATTTAGTTTTATTTTATTTAGGTTTTTATTTTAGGTTTATTTTATTTTTTAGCATAGTTTAGATTTTTATTTATTTTATTATAGTTTCTTTTTTATTTTTATCATTTTAACTTATTTTTTACATTTAGGATTAGTTTTAGGTTCAGAGTTAAGTTAAGGTTTTTATTTTATTTTATTTTACTATTTTATTTAGGTTTAGGTTTTGTTATTTATTTTATTTTTAGTTTTTCTTTAGTTTAGGTTTTTTAGGTTTTTATTTTAAGATTTAGGGTTTAGAGGTCAGGTTGTTTATAGGGTGATAGGTTTTGGGTTTAGGATTTAAGGTTTAGTGTTTATGGTTTTAAGATTTAGGGTTTAGTGTTTGGGTTCCAACTGGGGTTGGTTTAGGTTTGGGGTTTGGGGTTAAGTCTCTTTTTTTTAGTAGACCCAGGTTTTGATTTATTTAGTTTATTTTTTATTTATTTTATTATTTATTTTTATTTACCTTTATTTTATTTTTATTTAGTTTATTTATTTAATTTAGGTTTATTTATTTTGGTTTATTTCTATTTTGGTTTTAGGTTTAGGATTAGTTTTTTTTTAGTTTAGTATTATTTTTATTTTGTTTCTTAGGTGTAGGTTTAATTTTCTATTTTTAGGTTTAGGTTTTTAATTTATTTTTTAATGTTTAGGTTTTGGTTTTTTATTTTAGGTTTATTTTTATGTTTTATTTTGAAGTTAGTTTAGGTTTATTCTTAGTTTATTTTATCTCTCTTTAGTTGCCTTTGGTTTAGTTTATTTTAAGTTTTGTTTTAAGTTTTATTTATTTTAGTTTAGTTTATTTTTTTTTTAGGTTTAGGCTTATTTTATTTTATTTATTTTAGGTTTAGATTTTTTTTAAAAATTGGGGTTTATGATTTATTTTATTATTTATTTTTAGGTTTTATTTTTAGATTTATTTTTTAGGTTTAGGTTTTTATTTAGTATTTATTTTATTTTATTTTAGGTTTCTTTTTTTAGTTTACTTTAGGTTTTCATTTATTTTATTTTAGTTTAGTTTTTATTTTTATTTATTTTATTTTTACATTTAGGTTTAGGTTTATGTTTAGGTTTTAGTTTAAGCTTTTATTTTATTTAGGTTTAGGTTTTTTTATTTACTCTATTTTTTAGTTTTATTTAGTTTAGGTTTTGGTTTTAGGTTTTAGGGTTTGTAGTTTAGGGTCAGGTTTAGAGTTTAGGGTTTTAGGGTTAGTTTTAGGTTTAGGGTTTATGGTCTGGGATTTAGGGTTTGTTTTTTTATAAAATTCAAACCCGATAGGTTTAGTTTATTTATTTTAGTTTATTTGATTTTATTTATGTTTTCTTTTATTTTATTTAGTTTAGTTTATTTATTTTAGGTTTATTTGTTTTAGTTTAGGTTCTTATTTTAATTTATTTTTTAGGTTTAGGTTTATGCTTATTTTTAGTTTAGTTTTATATTTGTGTCCGTTTTATTTTATAATTTTAGATTTAGAAGTTTTGTTTTTTTTTTTAGGTTTAGGTTCAGGTTTTCATTGTAGGTTTAATTTTAGGATTTATTTTTTTAGTTTAGTTTAGGTTTATTTTAGTTTATTTTATTTTATTTATTTTACTGTGTTTAGTTTATTTTAAGTTTAGGTTTAGGATTTATTTATTTTAGTTTAGTTAAGGTTTAGGTTTATTTTATTTTGTTTATTTTATTTTATTTTAGTTTAGGGTTTTAGTTTTATTTTTAATATATTTATAGGTATAGTTTTTAGGTCTATGTTTTTATTTAGTTTTTTTCTTAGGTTTATTTTATTTTTTAGTTTAGTTTAGGTTATTATTTTTTTAAGGTTTAGGTTAAGATTTTAGTTTATTCTTTTAGTTTATTTTAATTTATTATTTTATTTAAGTTTGGGTTTTTTTATTTATTTTATTTTAAGGTTTCTTTTTAGTTTAGGTTTAGGATTTAGGTTTTTAGGGTTTAGGATTTAGGGTTTAGTGGTCGGTTTTAGGGTTTAGCTCAGCCTTGGCTTTGGCTCAACATTTAGGATTTATGGTTTAGGGTTTTTAGGGTTTAGGGTTTAGTGATTATTATTCAGGGTTAGCTTAGAGTTTAAGATTTGTTTAGAATCAGGGTGGGTTTAATGTTTAAGCTGTTTGAGGTTTTAGGTTTAGTTTTGGGTTTAGTGGTTTTATAGTTTAGCATTTAAGATTTAGGGTTTAGGGTTTAGGGTTTAGGGTCTTAGGGTTTAAGATTTAGGATTTAGGTTTTAGGGTTTAGGGTTTAGGGTTTAGGTTTTAGGGTTTTAGGGTTTAGAGTGTAGGATTTATGTTCTAGTTTACAGTTTAGGGTTTTTGGTTTTTTTGTTAACAAATTTAGAGATCAATATTTCTTCCTTTTGATTTAATCAACCAAGTAACTCACCAAGTTTTCTATGACACAAGCGACGACATAGATCAAAAATGAGCACGCATAGAGCAAATCAAAAACCTTACATAAGTAGAACTATTTTTACTTTAAAGACATAGTTCCATAAGCAAGTAGATCGATCGCGCTTCGCTTTCTCTAGTTCCCATTAGAACCACCCGACTACCGAAAGTGGGATCCACCATCATGGGTTTGGGTTTGGGTATTAAGGTTTATGAGGTTTATTAAGAAGGGTTTAGGTGGTTAGGGTTTAAGAATTGGGGTTGGTTTAGGGTGGTTTCATGTTTAGGGTTTAGGTCAGTGGTTTAGGGTTTAGGGAGTGTTTAGGGTTATAGGGTGCATTTGCTTATTAAGGTTTTAGTGTAGGATTTAGGGTTATTTAGGGAAAAGTTTAACGACAGTGGTTTAGGGTCAGGGTCAGGCCTAAGGTGTGCCATGTGGTGGAAGTGATCAGGTGGTTTAGGGTTTAGGATTTAATGTTTAGAGTTTGTTTGCCTAGGGTAGGTTTTGGGTTGTAGGATTTATCATTTAGGGTTAGTGATTAGGGTAGTGGTAGAATTTTTTTTTTTTTAATTAAGTAACCTTGCAGGTTTAGGTATATTTAGTTTATTATTTTTTTTATTTTTTTCTTTTTTTAGGATTATTTTTATTTTTGATTTTTTTATTTATTTTAGTTTATTTTTTAGGTTTAGGTTTATTTTTTAGTTGAGATTTTTTTAAATTTTTTTTAGGTTTAAGTTTTATTTTTTATTTTTAGGTTAATGTCGTGTTTTATTTTATTTATTTTGGTTTAATTGTTAGGTTTTATTTTTTAATTCATTTTTTGATTTTATTTTTTAAGTTAAATTTACTTTTATTTTATTTTATTTTATTTAGTTTAGGTTTACTTTATTTTATATTTAGGTTTAGGTTTTATTTATTTTAGTTTAGTTTATTTTAGTTTCAGTTTAAGTTCATTTTATATTATTTATTTTATTTTTATTTTAGGTTTAGTTTTTCTTTTATAAATTAGTGTTTAAGTTTTAATTTTTTATTTATTTTTAGCTTTTAAGTTTAAGTTTTTTTTAGGTTTAGGTTTTAATTTAGGCTTTATTTTATTTTATTTTAGGTTTATTTTATTTTTATTTTACGTTTAGTGTTTATTTTAGTTAATTTTTTATTCTTAGATTTATTTTATTTTTTTAGTTTTGTTTAAGTTTTTATTTATTTTATTTTAGTTTATTTTTATTATTTTATTTTATTTTATTTTATTTTTATGTTTAGGTTTAGGTTTTAGTTTAGGTTTTTATTTTATATTATTTTTATTATATTTAGGTTTCTGTTATTTTATATATTATACTTTTAGATTTTATTTATTTTAGGTTTAGGTTTTTAGGTTTTTAGGTTTTTAGGGTTTAGGGTTTAAGGTTTAGGGTTTAGGGTTTTAGGATTAGGGTTAGGGTTAGGGTTGAGGGTTTAAGGCTTAGAGTTTAATGTTTAGGCTTTAGGGTTTATGATTTTTAGGATTTAGGGTTAGCTTAGAATTTTTTTAAATTAAGTTAACTGCAAGGTTTAGGTTTATTTAGTTTATTTATTATTTATTTTAGTTTTTTTTATTTTATATTTTTCATATGTTTATTTTTTATTTTTATTTAGTTTAGTTTATTTATTTTAAGATTATTTAGTTTAGTTTAGGTGTTTTATTTTAATTTATTTTTTAGGTTTAGGTTTTATTTTTTATTTTTTATTTTATTTTATTTGGTTTAGGTTTTTGGTTTTTATTTTAGGTTTATTCTAAGGATTCATTTTTTAGTTTAGGTTTAGGTTTATTTTTAGTTTATTTATTTTTATTTAGATTAGGTTTAGTTTACTTTAGTTTAGGTTTAGGTTTTATTTATTTTAGTTTAGGATTAGCTTTTTTTATTTTTATTTTAGGTTTTTTTTTTTAATTTAGGGTTTAGGTTTAATTTTATTTATTTTTAGGTTTATTTTTAGGTTTGGTTTTATTTAGTTATTATTATTTTTTGTTTTATTTATTTTATTTTATTTTATTTTATTTATTTTTTTTATTCTTAAGTTTATTTTATTTTTTGTTTAGTTTAGGTTATTATTTATTTAGTTTAGTTTTTTTATTAGTTTATTTTATTTTATTTTAAGTTTAGGTTTATGTTTTAGTTTATGTTTTATTTAATTTACTTATTATTTTATTTAGATTTAAGTTTTATTTTATTTTAGGTTTTATTTAGTTTAGCTCAGCTCAGGTTTTGTTTTTAGTTTTGAGTTGGTGGGGTTTAGGGGTTGTGGTTTTGACTTAGGGTAAGAAGCCTAAGACTCTGCATTTAGTGGGGTGCCTTTAAGGTTTGTTTTGGGGTTTAGCTTTAGGGTTTATGATCACTTTAGGTTTAAAGATTTAGGGTTTTAGTGTTTAGGTTTAAGTTAGGGTCAGGTCAGTTTATTTGTGGTTTAGGGTTTGTTTAAGTTTAGTGTTTACAATTTTGTGGTTTAGCTTGGTTTAGGGTTGTAGGTTTAAGGTTTAGGGTTTAAGGTTTTAGGGTTTATGGTTTAGAGAATAGGGTTTTAGGGTTTAGGGTTTAGAATTTAGGGTTTAGGGTTTAGGGTTTTTAGGCTATAGGGTTCAGGGTTTAGGTTTTTGGTTTAGGTTTTCATTTAGGGTTTAGGTTTATTAGTTTTTTTTAACAGAGAATAAATTCAGATTCAACATTTCTTTTTTTTGAATTTATCAACCAAGTAACACACCAAGTTTTCTAAGACATAAGTAACGACATTGATAAAAAATGAGCACGCATAAAGCAAAATAAAAACCCTAGATTTCTAGAATTGTCTCTACTATAGAAACACAGTTCCATAAGCAGCTGATCGGGTCGACCATTCTTCAGTTTCTCCAGTTCCCATTAGAACCACCTTTGCCTCTCGACTAGCATGATCCACCATCATATCCCTGATCTCTCCCTATGTCACCACCACGGCTATAACCTTTGTCGCTCCTCCCACCTCTATAACCACCACTGTTCTGACCACCACCACCATATCCAGTAGCACCTCTAGATTCCCCACCACCACTGCGATAACCGTCACCTCTGCCTTCACCTCCGTAGCTAGATCTAGACTAAGCTCCTGGTTGATGGTGATGTTCCTGGTAGTACCACCCATTCTTAGAGTTTAAGTTTATTAGGTTTTAGGGTTTAAGTTTATTTTTTTATTTATTTAGTTGCTTTAGGTTTAGGTTTAGGGTTATGGTTTATGGTTTAGGGTTTAGAGTTTAGGGTTTAGGGTTTAGGGTTTTAAGGTTTATGCTTCTAGGGTTTAGGGTTTAGGGTTGGGGGTTTAGGTTTTAGGGTTTGTGGTTTTTAAGGTTTTAGGGTTAGGGTTTAGGGTTTAGATTTAAGATTTAGTGTTTAGGCTTTAGGGTTTAGGGTTTATATGGTTTAGCTAAGGTTTAGCTTTATGGTTTAGGGTTTTAGTGTTTAGTTTATTTTTAGTTGAGTTTTATTTTATTTTATTTTTAGGTTTCTATTTTATTTTTTTATTTTAGGATTAAGTTTAGGTTTTTATTTTATTTTTAGGTTTAGGTTTTAGGTTTTATTTTTGGTTTATTTTTTGGTTTTATTTTTTAATTTAGGTTTAGGTTTATTTTTAATTTAATTTATTTTTTTTAGTTTAGGTTTAGGTTTATTTATTTTAGTTTTTAGGTTTTATTTATTATATTTTACTTTAATTTTAGGTTTAGGTTTATTTTATTTTTATTTTTGGTTTATTTTTTTTAGTTTAGATTTAAGTTTATTTTTTATATATTTTAGGTTTTATTTTAGGTTTAATTTTTGATTTAGCTTTATTTAGTTTTACTTTATTTTATTTTTTACGCTTATTTTATTTTTATTTTATGTTTACTTTTATTTTATTTAATTTTATTCTAAAGTTTATTTTATTTTTTAGTTTAGGTTAAGTTATTATTTTTATTTTTATTTTAATTTTTTTAATTAGATTATTTTATCTTATTTTAGGTTTAGTTTAGGTTTTAGTTTATGTTTATTTTATTTTATTTTACTTTAAGTTTATGTTTTATTTTATTTATTATTTTATTTAGGTATTTAGGTTTGGTAGTTGGCTCAGCTTTAGGCCTGTTAGGGTTTAGGGTTTAGGGTTTAGGGCTCAGCTTTTAGATTCAGCCTTTAGTGGCCTGGTTGGTGGGTAGAGGATCAGGGCTTAGGTCACCAGGGTCAGGTTAATAGGGAGGGTTTAAGGCAAAGCTCAAGATTTAGGGTTTGGTTTAGGATGAAGGGTGATGGGTTTAGTGGTGTGGTGGTAGGTCAGGGTTTAGGGTTGGCTTAGGTTTGGGTTAGGCTTTTTAGGATTTATGGTTTAAGTTTAGGGTTTTTACGGAGGATTTAGGTTTAAGGTCAGGTTTAGGTTTAGTGTTTGTGGTTTAGGGTTTAGGGTTTACTGCTTTTAGGGTTTAGGGTTTAGTGTTTTTGGGTTGTTTTAACTGAGAAAAAATTCATTTTCTGTATTTTTTTTATTTCATTTACCAAGTAACACACCAAGTTTTCTAAGATACAAGCAACAACATAGATAAAATTAGCATGCATAAAGCAAATCAAAACCCTAGACTAAATATCTCTACCAGAAGACATAGTTCATAAGTAGCAGATATGATTGGCTTTTCTTCAGTTTGTCTAGTTCCCATCAGAACCACCCCGGCCACTTGAGTAGTGGGATCCACCATCATTTTCCTGATCTCTCCCATCGCCTCAACAATGGTTGTAACCTCAGTCGCTCCTCTCATCTCCAGAACCTCCACTACTCCGACCACCACCTCCATATCCACCAGCACCTTCAGATCTCCCACCACCACTATGATAACCATTGCCTCCACCTTCACCTCTATCACTAGATCTAGACTAAACATGGTTGACGGTGATGTTCCTACCATCAAGGTTCTACCTATTCTTAGCATTTAGGTTTAGGTTTAGTTTTATTAAGTCTTAGGGTTTAGGTTTATTTTTTAATTTATTTAGTTACTTTATATTTAGGTTTAGGGTTTGGGGTTTAGAGTTTAAGGTTAGGGTTTAGGATTTAGGGTTTAGGTTTAGTGTTTAGTGTGTAGGATTAGGGTTTAGGTTTTAGGGTTTTATGCTTTTTTAGAGTTTAGGGTTTAGGGGTTAGGGTTAGGGTTAGCAGTTTAGGGTCTAGGGTTTAGGGTTTAAGGTTTAGGGTTTTTTAGGGTTCAGTGTTTAGGTTTTTGGGGTGTAGGTATAGTGTTGTAGGTTTAGGGTTTGGGGTTTAGGGTTTAGGATTTAGAGTTTAGGACTTTTTTTAAACTAAGTAAATTGGTAGGTTTAGGTTTATTTAGTTTACATTATTTATTTTTTATTTAT
This sequence comes from Cymbidium sinense, assembly GCA_021442155.1. Taxonomy (NCBI): domain Eukaryota; kingdom Viridiplantae; phylum Streptophyta; class Magnoliopsida; order Asparagales; family Orchidaceae; genus Cymbidium; species Cymbidium sinense. The sequence goes on along the minus strand of CM038214.1, from coordinate 362,701,818 downwards.
TTTAGTTTATTTTATGTTTTATTCTTATTTGGGTTTATTTTTTATTTTTATTTAGTTTAGTTTATTTATTTTAGGATTATTTATTTTAGTTCAGGTTTTTAATTTTACTTTATTTTTTAGGTTTAAGTTTAGGTTTAGGTTTAGGTTTTAGTTGAGTTTTATTTTTCTATATTTATTAAGAATAGGTTTTTAGGTTTTTTTGGGTTTAGGGATTATCTTTTAGGGTTTAGGGCTTTATGGTTTAGAGTTTTATGGTTTAGGGTTTAGGGTTAGGGTTTAGGGTTTAGGGTTTAGGGTTTAAGGAATAGGGTTTAGGGTTTAGGGTTTAGGGTTAAGTGTTTAGGCTTTAAGATTTAGGCTTTTAAGGGTTTAAGGTTTACGATTTAAGGTTTATGATTTAGGGTTTAGGTTTTAAGGGTTTAGGGTTTTGGGTTTTGGGTTTGGGTTTAGGATTTTAGGGTTTAGGGTTTAGGGTTCAGGCTTTAGTTTAGGTTTATTATATTTTTTTAAGTTTAGGTTTTAGGTTTTTATTTTTGGTTTATTATTAGGTTTTATTTTTTAGTTTAGGTTTAGGTTTATTTTTAATTTATTTAATTTTTTATATTTTGGGTTTAGGTTTAGTTTATTTTAGGTTTAGGTTTTATTTATTTTAGTTTAGTTTCTTTAGTTAAGGTTTAGGTTTATTTTATTTTATTTTAGTTTATTTTAGTTTTAAGTTTTCTTTTCTTTTTTAGGGTTTAGGTTTTATTTTTATTTATTTTTAGGTTTTATTTTTATTTTTTAGGGTTTAATTTTTAGTGGTTTAGGGTTTTTTTTTAGGGTTTAGATTTAGGGTTAATGGTTTAGGGTTTCTCTTTATTAGGTAGGTTTAAGTTTTATTTATTTTGGTTTAGGTTTATTTTTTTTATTTTATTTCAGTTTATTTTACTAGTTTTATATTTAGTTTATTTATTTATTTTAGCCTTATTTTAATTTATTTTAGGTTTAGGTTTAATTTTTTTGTTGAGTTTATTTTTTATTTAATTTTTATTTTATGATTTGGGTTTTTAGTGGTTTTAGTTCATAAATTTTATTTTAGTTTAGGTTTTGGTTTTAGGTTTTACTTTTATGGCATATGGTTCTTATTTTAGGGTTAGGAGGTTTATAATTTGAATCATTATTTTAGGAAGCATTGAATGATCCCAACATAACATTATTGATATTTAATGTATTTTTTTTAAAGTTGTAGGTTTATTGTTTAGGGTTTAGTTTATTTAGGTTTAGGGTTTTTTTAGTTTTTATTTTATTTTTTTTTTTAGTGTTTAGGTTGTAAGTTTATGTTGTAAGTTTGGGTTATTTTGTTTTTTTTATTTTAGTTTTATTTTATTTTATTTTAGGTTTATTTTATTTTTATTTACATTTTATATTATTTAGGTATTTTGATTTTATTTTATATTTGTTTTAGTTTTTTATTATTTTAATTTAGTTTATTTCTATTTATTTATTTTATTTTTTATTTAGGTTTAGTGATGTTTAGTTTCTTTTTTTATTTTTTTTATTTTATTGTTTTACGTTTAGTTTTTTTATTTTATTTTATTTTAGGTTTTAATTTAGTTTAGTTTTTTTGGTTTCTTTAGGGTTTGGTTTAGTTATTTTAAGTTTTTGTGGTTTAGGGTTTAGGTTTGGTTTGTGGTTTAGTGGTTTAGTGTTTAGTTTTTTTTGTTTGGGGTTTTTTTTAACCTTTAGGCTTGAAAGATTTCCATATAATGATAATGATAGTCAATGTATTTTTTTTTTTTAAAGTTTCAGTTTATTTGGGTTTAGGATTTCTAGTTTGTCCAAGTTTTAGTTTAGGTTTTAGGTTTATTTTGGGTTTATTGAAGTTTATTGTGTTTAGGTTAGTTTTAGTTTAAGTTTTATTTAGTTTTATTTTATTTGTTTTAGGTTTATTTTATTTTTATTTTGCATTTAGTTTTTAATTTATTTAGGTTTCTTATTCTTAAGTTTATTTTACTTTTTTTTAGTTTAGTTTAGGTTATTATTTATTTTATTTTAGTTTATTTATATTAATTTATTTTAGTTTATTTTTAAGTTTAGGTTTTAATTTAGATTTTTATTTTATTTAGGTTTAGGTTTTTTAATTTATTTTGTTATTTAGTTTTACTTTAATTTAGTTTAAGTTTAGGTTTTAGGTTTAGGTTTTTTAGGTTTTTATTTTAGGGTTTAGGGTTTAGGTTAGGGTTTGTTTTAGTCTTTTAGGGTTTAGAATTTAGGTCAGGGTTTAGGTTTTGTGGTTAGGCTGGGTTTTCTGTTTTGATTTGTTTTTTTTAGGATTTTATCTAGGTTTAGGGTTATTTTGGGTTTAAGGTTTAGGTTTAGGGTTTTTTAATTGGCAAATCAATAAGTTTAGGTTTATGGGGTTTATTTTTATTTAGTTTATTTTTTAAATTTTTTTTGTTTATTTAGGCTAATTTTATTTTTTTTTTTGTTTATATATTTTAAGATTTATTTTAGTTTATTTTATTTTAATTTATTTAGGTTTATGTTTTAGGTTAATGTTTATTTTTAGTTTAGTTTATTTTATTTAGGTTTAATTTTTTTATTTAGTTTATGTTTAGGTTTTATTTTTATTTTAGGTTTTATTTAGTTTATTTTTAGGTTTTATTTTTTAACTAGGTTTATTTTTTTTTTAGTTTATTTTGTATTTATTTTATTTAGTTTGGTTTTGGTTTTATTTTAGTTTAGGTTTAGGTTATTTTATTTTAGTTTAGTTTATTTTAGTTTAGGTTTAGGTTTTTATTTTGTTTTATTTAGGTTTTGGTTTTTTTTTTTTTTAGTTTAGTTTATGTTTTATTTATTATTTATTTTTTATGTTTATTTTTAGGTTTAGTTTTTATTTTAGTATTATTTTATTTTATTTTACATTTTATTTTATTTATGTTTTATTATTTCTTTAGGTTTTATTTTTAGGTTTATTTTATTTTAGTTTTTTAGGTTTTATTTTATTTATTTTTTGTTTAGTTTTTATTTTTTATTTTATTTTATTTTTAGGTTTATGTTTTAGTTTACGTTTTTATTTTATTTTATTTATTTTATTTTTGGTTTAAGTTTATTTATTTATTTTATTTAGTTTATTTTTTATTTTAGGTTTTAGGTTTTTTAGTTTGGGTTTAGCTTTTAGGGTTGGTAGGGTTATTTAGCTCAGGTTTTGTGGTTTTCAGTTTTGTGGTTTTTAGTTTTTTAGGTTTTGGTTTGGTTTAGGGTTTGGTTTAGGGTTTAGGCAGGATTTAGGGTTAGTTTAGGGTTTAAGTTGGGTTTTGGGTTTGGTTTAGGATTTAGGGTTTAAGGGTATTTTTTTATTTTATTTTTTTTTTTTAATTTTTAAATTAAGTAACCATAGGTTTATTATGAGTTTATTTTTTATTATAGTTTTTTATTTTTTATTTTATTTTTTATTTATTTATATTTTATTTTATTTATTTTATTTTAGTTTTATTTTAGTTTATGTTTTATTTTAATTTATTTTTATGTTTAGTTTAGGTTTAGTTTATTTAGCTTTTAATTTTTTTTTTTGGTTTATTTTTATTTAATTTTAGGTTTAGATTTTCATTTTATTTCTTTTAGGTTTAGGTTTTCTTTTAGGTTTGTTTTTAGGTTTTATTTTTGGTTAGGTTTAGGTTTATTTTTTTATTTTATTTAGTTTAGGTTTTAGTTTATTAGTTTATTTTAGTTTAGTATTTTATTTGGTTTAGGTTTTATTTTATATTTATTTTAGTTTGTTATTTAGGTTAGGTTTTTATTTGGTTTTTTATTTTATTTTATTTTATGTTTATTTTAATTCATTATAGGTTTTATTTTATTTTATTTAGGTTTTAATTTTTTTTTCATTTAGTTTAGGTTTTATTTATTTTATTTTTTAATTTTTTTTATTTTCTTTTTAGTTTTTTTTAGGTTTGGTTTATTTTAGTTTTATTTCATTTTATTTTATTTATTATTTATTTTGGTTTAGATTTATTTATTTTAAGTTTTATTTTGTTTAGTTTATTTATTTTTAGAGTTTAGTTTATTTAGTTTAGGTTTAGGGTTAGGTTTTAGTGTTTGGGTTTAGGTTTAGTTTAGTTTTTATTTTAGGTTTAGGTTTGGTTTTTTAGGCTCAGTTTGGGTTTAGTGTTTTTTAGGGTTTAGTGTTAGGGTTTAGGGTTTAGGTTTATTTTAGGTTTGTGGTTCAAGTTTTAGTTTAGTTTTTTATTTTTTTTTAGAGAACAAATTAAGATTCAACATTTCTTCTTTTTTTATTTATTTATTTTTTATTTATTTTATTTTCTTTATTTTATTTTATTTTTTTGTTTATTTTATTTTTTATTTAGTTTAATTTTTTTATTTTAGTTTATTTTTTTTTAGTTTAGTTTATTTATTTTTTTAGTTTTATTTTATTTTATTTTAGGTTTAGTTTTATTTTATTTTTAGTTTAGTTTAGTTTTTATATTATTTTTTTCTTTTAGTGTTTTTATTTATTTATTTTGTTTTATTTTTATTAGTTTAGGTTTAGTTTATTTTAGTTTATTTTATTTATTTTATAGGTTTATTTTTTTTTTTTAGGTTTAGTTTTATTTATTTTATTTTAGTTTAGTTTATTTGTTTTGTTTTTTTTTTGTTAGGTTTTTTTTTTTTAGGGTTTAGGTTTTAATTTTATTTATTTTTAGGTTTTTTTTAAGTTTATAATTTTATGTTTAAGTTTTATTTAGTTTTTATTTCATTTTATTTTAGTTTATTTTATTTTATTTTTGCTTAGTTTTATTTTATTTTATTTTTTTATTTTTCAATTTAGTTTAGGTTTTATTTATTTTCATTTTAGTTTTATTTTTATTTTTAATTTTATTTTCTTTTTAGGTATAGATTTAGATTTAGGTTTTTATTTATGTTTATTTTATTATATTATATTATTTTATTTATTTTAGATTTTATTTATTTATTTTATTTTAGTTTTTTAGATTTAGTTTTTAACTTTTAAGGTTTAGGGTTAATTTTAGGCAGTTTTGGTTTTAAATTTTTAGGTTTAGATTTATGGTTTTGTGGTTTGGTTTCAGATTAGTTTAGGGTTTAGGTATTTAGGGTTTAGTTTTATTTGGGTTTAGTGTTTGTGGGTTTTAGGACATGGTTTTAGTCAGTTTGTGGGATTTTGTTTTTTTATATATTTTTATTATTTTTTTTATAGAGAACAAATTTAGATACAAGATTTCTTTATTGTTTTACTTTATTTAGTTTATTTTTTATTTATTTATTTATTTTATTTTTTTATTCTTATTTATTTTATTTTTTATTTTTAATTAGTTTAATTTATTTATTTTAGTTTATTTTAGTTTTTTGTTTTTAATTTATTTTTTTATTTGGGTTTAGGTTTATTTTTTGGTGAGTCTTATTTTTAATTTATTTTAGGTTTAGGTTTTATTTTTATTTTTATGTTTAGTTTTTTATTTTATTTTTTTTATTTTTATTTTAATTTTAGGTTTATTTTAAGTTATATTTTTAGTTTAGCTTTATTTATTTATTATTTTATTTTATTTTTTTGTTTAGTTTATTTTTAGTTTTTTTTTTGGATTGGTTTTAGGATTTATTTATTTTAGTTTAGTTTATTTAGTTTTTTTAGGTTTATTTCATTTATTTTATTTTTAGTTTATGTTTTTTTATTTAGAGTTAGGTTTTATTTTTATTTTTTAGTTTTATTTTTTATTTTATTTTTTTAGGTTTAGGTTTTATTTAGTTTTATTTGACTTTATTTTAATTTTACATTTATTTTATTATATTTAGTTTTTTTATTTAGTTTATTTATTTTAGTTTAGTTTATTTATTTATTTTATTTTAGCTTTATTATTAGTTTATTTTATTTTATTTTATATTTAGGTTTTAATTTAGGTTTTAATTTTATTTTAATTATATTTAGGTTTAGTTTTTATTTATTTTATATTTTGATTTTATTTAGTTTAGGTTTAGGTTTTGGATTTTGTGGTTTAGGGTTTTAGTTTTAGGTTTAGGGTTTAGGGTTTTAGGGTTTATGGTTTTAGGGTTTAGGATTTAGGGTTAGGGTTTATTATTAATTTTTTTTTGGGGAACCCCATGTAGGGGAATTTTATTGCCACAAAAAAGAGGGTTAGAAGGTCCTTAAAGGGGATAAACTCTAGAACTATTGCTCAAAGAGCTACAATCGCCTAGAGTAAATCCCCAAATCTAAGTACCAAAAGCAATAAACAATAAAGCAATCAAAAGATAAAAATTGATTAACATAATAATAAAGGAAGATTAGGGCCAATGCTAGATGGAGAATGCATGACTGGAGCAAACCTACAAGAGGACAAGAGAGAAGCACCAAGAATGTAAATAGAAAGAAGTTATAAAGTTAAGGTAGTACGACAAATGATAATTGAAAACAATGAGAATGATAAGAAGAGTTGTGATGAGAAGGCTCGTCCACACCAAGTGAGGCAAATATGAGCATCTCAGAAGGGTTACATCACAAGAGCTACTACCAAACCAAAGGGAGTGAAATCATCATACCATCATAGCCAACAAACCAGATGCTATTTGATAAAAGTCTTGATATCCTCACTGCAAATATAATCAAAACCATATACTGTGATAGAAGTCAAGAATGAGAAAGGGGTTCCCATCCCGGAAATAAGACCCAATATAAGACACCATGTCAATGAATACCAAAGACCAATACAAGAAGTTCATCATATTCAAGATGCAACAAGCTCACATAAGTCTACCCATTACAGCATGATAAGGTTTGAATATGAATTAGTTAAGATCATCTTAAGTGGTCTATTAGTCTAACAAAGCTAGGAAAAGATAAGAGAGGCAAGAAATAAAATGGTTTTCAGTCAAGCAAAAAGCCATAAGCAAAATAATAAATAGTCAACACATTGCCGGTGAATTAAGTAAGTGCAAGAAACCGAAGTTAGCAAAACCCCGTGCCAATTGACCATCATAAGTCGATGTTGAAAAAATAGTGATAATAAAAAATAAGGTAGAGAAAGCTCACCACAAAACATTCCAAGAAGAGATAATCAAAGCAAAACAAGAATCTTGCTTAGTAGTAGAAACAAGAATCCGCCAAAAGTAATGACAAGAAAACCAGAGCAATAACAACTATCTATAAGATAAAATAGATTAAGATGTAAAGGAAGAGTACCATGATTTGTATGTTCTCATCATCAAGAGAGGGAAATAACAACAGAAAGATGATACCATATTAGCGAAAAATAAGACAAAAGAAAAAACTAAGAGCAAACAAGGTACCTAAAGACCAAACCAAAATGGATAACATACAATTGTTCTATAAAGAGATATTAAAGTAAACATGGAACAAACAACAAAGTTACAAAGAATAACCCATTCATAGCAAGAGAAGACAACAAATAAAAAACAAATTATCTTCAAAGAGCAGAAAAGTGATACCAAGGAATCCATACATACAAAAAAGGATCTACTAAATAAAGTCAGATAAAGTAATGTTGCACAAACAAGAAAGTAAGAAAAATCTACAAAAATTTGATGCTCAGCTTGTCCTACTTTGGACAAAAGTAATTAAGATGCAAGAGTAAGAAAGTCAAGAAAAACAATTGTACAGTAAAATAATAGGAATGAGCAGAGTGATAGGGTGGATAGGTAATGATCCCCACCACAAGCCAATCCAAGAAGAGACATTCAATGAAAATAGTTCAAGATGCTTAGTCACATTAATCCACTCGCCAAGGATAATGACAGTAATAACCAAGAGGTTAGCCAATAACCCAATTATGCATATAAGATAAACCATTGATTAAGTTCAAGCAGAACAGAAGAAAGATCTTCAAGATTTGCATGTTCCCATTATAGCATACGAGAGGAAAATATAGAGAAGACCATCCCGATAAATAACAAAGAAAGACAAAGAACAAAGAAAACTTGGGCAAGGTAAAAAAAAACCAACAATGAAGACATTGTTAAATTAACAAAAAAGCAATCTTTAAGATAAAAGATATAAAATAGAGAATGAATGAGTTCAAGTAATTCCACTAGAGTAAACAAGTAGTACCACAACCTCAAGAAAGGAATGAAAACCATTAAGTAACTCCAAACCGAGCATGGGAAACCAATCCGTAAAATAATAACTAAGAAAGGAGGTATCAACAAGTTGACCATGAAGAGCCAATAAGAAAGACATAAAAATGGATCCCATAATAAAAGAGAAGAATTGACTATGGCAAAAGTAACTGTGATGAAACAATAAAGATGTGATCAAAATAAATTGAGCAATAACACAAACATTTGGAAAATCGAGAATCAAAAAACAACCATAAATCATAAAGACAATAATTTAGAAATAGGTCCCAAAAAACCAATGACTAGCATTGAAAGGAATAATAAGACCTTTCCAAATCAAAAAATACAAGAGAGAGGCAATGAGAGGGTAAACACAAGAAAAAAAAAAAAGAGAGGCCAACATGAAAACCCATTCCAGAGCAAGAGAAGACAGCAAAGAAAAACAAATTTTCTTCAGACAAGATAAAGAGATTGAAAAGCCAATCTAAAACATCCCGCAAAAGGATCTCTCAATAAAAAAGAATAATCAAGAAACATCTAGGTCCGTGCAAAAAAGAAACAACAATGCCAAGATTCCACCCAAGCAAAGTAAAAAAAAACATAAAAGATAACCAAGAAGTAATATCAAAGTTTGCACAATAATAAGCCAAAGTAATGAGGTCAGTGAGGTAAGAAAACCGCAAAAAAAACAACCATGGCGGTGTGGAAGAAAAAGAAAGCCCCACAACAAGATCCCACCAAAGGGACCAATCAAAATGGAAAAGAGAGCATGCAATGGGGTCCAGATTCCAAGATAGACAACAACCAAGAAGATAAATATCAAAAGGCCAAAAACCTCTTCATGCAGAAAAATAAAATAAAAGATAACTCCCAAAAATAAAAGGAAAACATCAGCTCCAAGCTAGAGTCAAAGAGAATATCAGCGGCAGCCCAAGATCTAATAGGAGAGATAAGCAGCATGTCAAAAGCCAGCCATCAGTCATTATCAAGTAAAATCCAACAACCTAATAGTAAATCATCAAAAGAAATATTGCAACCAAAGATACAGCACTAATACAATGCATAGAAACAACATAGGTAACTAAGATGCTCCAAGAATATCTATCGAGACAAGTTGCAAAATTAATAGCGAGCTAAACCCATCAAAATAAATATCTCCATCCAAAGAATGATTAAGACCCCTAGGATTAGAAAATTGATATTAAAATCCCAAATAGGTGTTATAAAACCAATGCACACATAGCTCAACAAAATTCCAATGCAGTATTAAGATGCACATAGCTCAACAACAGCCCTTTATCAGTGTAAATGCTAAAAGTAGAGAGCTTCCAAATAAAGGAGAAGCTATTAAAACTCCAAATCATGACATAAATATCAAGACAACAAGTAATATCCGTGTGAAGCATCCACCAAAGACACAAAAAGGAACAGAAAGCCATAAAATAAGGAGGCATACAAATAAAAGATGAATAGATAGTATAAATCAAAAGGTTAGATTAAGTCGAGATAAGGAAACCCAATTGTCCAAGTTAACCCCACGCAAGTGTTTGGGTAAGGTGAGTTGATCAAAGAAGATGATACCATCGAGGCACCTAGATTGGCAAGGTAGTAGACAAGCATTTCCTTCACCAAACATGAGTGATGTTAAAATTTAATTGGGAAAGAAGAGCTCTAGTTTGCTTGAGAAGGTAGCACAATTCAGTGTTGCTCATCTTAGTGGAAGTCAAAAGATCAATTAGGAGAAGGGCATCCACCTCAATCTAAGTATTGAGCCAGCCATTTTGGAGGCAAATCTCAAGAGCTTTGTAGACTGTCATAAGCTCAAAAAATGGGACAATGCAAGAAATAAGGGGTTAAGCAAAAGCACATAGTACTATACCCTTAGAGTTCCTAAAAATGCCACCACAACTAGAGCCATTATGAGACAGATATCATAATTTTAATAATATGGTCAAGAGGTTTTTCCAATACAATCTTGTCATTTCGACAAGAAGGTTGGTCCGTTAAAGCCCGCTTTATTGGCCACAAATTTATAGCCTTTGAATTGTTGTAATGAATGAGATTGGCTTTAAACAAGTCACAAATTTTTTAGTTCTAGCAATAATCCTGGTTCATAGGGATCCCACGATGCAATGGTCCCCATCCATATGAACCAGATAAGAGTGATAGCAATGATGACTTTAATGTGACCTTAATAGTATTATCAAAATAGACTTCAAGAAGTTGATATAAAGTAAGAGAGCCATTGAAATTGATAGTTAAAAGATCATCATACCAAATCCAAAGTTTAGAAGCAATGGCCCCATTAACAAAAAACATGATTAACATTCTCAATATGGAAACATCATTGACATTTTGAGGTAAATGGAACCCTTTACCCCACAACAAGGAATCAACAGGATAAAATTTTTTAATATGCCAAGTAAGAATAGAATAAGAAGTAGGATATTGTTATTCCAAAGTTTGGAGAACACATAGAGGAATCATGAGTATCTTTAATGGAGCCACACATTTTGAGGTTGAAATCACCATTATGTGAGAGCTTAAAGAGAATCGATCTTGATTGTGTGGAGTGATAGGAATAGTAGTAACCATATTCAAAAAGTAAAAGGGATAAAATCGCAAGCTTTACTATTATTCCACTTATTGTTATGCGAAAGAGTTTACTTTAATAGCGTAGTGGAATGGGTGAGAGTAAGTCATCAATGGATCCACATCCACTCAGTTATCTTGCCAAAAGAAAGAAGAGCCAGTTAATGCCCCAAAAAAATTAAGGATTGCATCCCATTTGATAACAAAGTCTTTTCCACACAGGAGAATCACCCGCTTAAAGGGACAAATGAGGGGTGCTTACCGCAATATTTAGCCCATGAAATTAGCCCAAAGACTATGATTACTCTAAATTCCACCAGTTTATAAAAAGGCATTGATAGCTTCTTTTATGGATTTACAACCAAGACCACCTTCCCAAAAGTGCCACAACTTTTAAACCAAGAGGTCCAAGGCATTTTTTTAGAAGAGGTATTGGAGCCCAAAAATTTGTTTAGAGACTGCCAATTCTGATGATAGAAATGGTTGGCACAATGGTTTGGATGAGATATAAAGGCATGGAATTAAGAGTGCTCTTAATCAAGGTAAGCCTACCACCAAAAGAGAGTAAATGAAATTCCCAAACCAAAATTTTATTAGAAATTTTCTGAATAAGGTCATCAAAAAGATGAGATATTTTCTGGCCTTTAAAAAGTGGAGCCCCGAGATAATTAATGGGAAGTTGACTTGCTTAAAATTAGTAATTTTGGAGATTTGATTTAGTCTATTGGTAGGAATCTTAGCTGAGGGAATAAAATAGCATTTTCTTTCATTAAGGAAGAGACCACTAACTTTCAAAATCATTTAAGAGATTCTTAATAGTTTTAACATGTTGAAGAGAGCATGAAGATTATAAAATCATCAAAGTTAAGATGAGAAATGGAAACCACCATGAGTTTTATAAACCATGTTAGTTTTAATGAAAAGATCATTGAGGCTCTCAAAGATATTCAACAATAATGATAAAAGAGAAGGAGAAAGAGGGTCACCTTGACGCAAACCATGGCTCGAAGTAAAGAAACCAAGGGACTCACCATTTATGATAACATAAAACCACGTTAGTGATACAACTTTTATAAGTCGGATAAAATTATCGAGAAACCAAACAAATGTAAGATTTGAAAGAGGAAATCCCATGAGAGGTTGTCAAAGCTTTAGAGATGTCCGTTTGAAAAGAATTACCTCGAAGAAACATCAATGTCATGAACCTCTGAGGGAAGAATATTATCGATATGGATCTATTTTAACGAAGCCGCTTTGGTTAGGGGAGATGATTTTAGGAAGGGCTAATCTTATTATTAATTAATTTAGCAATGAGTTTTGGAAAAAGGTGCAAATACTAATAGGTCTAAAATCGCCCCAAGATTCAGGATTGTTGGTTTTGGGAATAAGGATAATAGAAGTACTTGCAAAATATCTGGGAATAGAGCTACCATCAAAGAAATCAATAATAGCATCAACAAGTTCAGATTTAATAAAAGACCAACAATGCTGAAAGAAATGAGTCAAAAACCATCGAGAAACGTAATGTGTTCATGCTATTGAGAGTACTACTACGCTCGAGGGATGCATAGTGAGCAAATGGTTATCCTCATTGCTAATCATAGGGATAAGATGGGTGTTGGAGGGGTTTCTAAGAAGGATTAGAGTTTAATAAATTTTGAAAGTGATGTATGAGATTCCTTAATTTCATTATCAGTTATCCAGCCATCATTAGAGTTCTTAATTTTCTTAATCGAGTTTAAAGCTTTCCATTTATTGCAAATAGCATGGAAATACCTAGTGTTTCTGTCGCCATCAGTAATATGTTTGCTAGCGGCTTTTTGACGCCAATAGGTTTCCTCCATATTTTGGTAATTAATCAAGCTATCTTTGGCAATGCTCAACTCATCAAGCTTATGATCGCAAGACCTCTTCAAGAGAACAAACCACTTGTTCCATAGCTTTAAGATTGGTAAAAGATTTTAAAAATATGCTTGTTCCACCAATTGAGGTTTTGTTTAAGCCTCTTAAGCTTAAGCCAAAACTGAATCATGCCTTTAATGGAATTATCCGGGTGAATAGAAGCCATCCAATTAGTGAAAACAACATTAGTGAAATCACCATGTTGGGTCCACATATTTTGGAATCTAAAAGAGGAGAAGGGTTAAGAGGGGAGTTTTGATAGAGATCAAAAGAGGAGCATGATCAAATAAGTTCTCAAATGCTCAAGTAAGAGGCCATTGATTGATCCAAAGAGAATTAAAGAGGGTCCCAAGACATTGCCAAAGTCTAGAGTTATGTCACGCGTAATCGACTCAAAACCAATGTCAATCAAATTGCAATCTAGGATCATGAGAAGTCTTCCATGGAATGGAGGTTAGAGAACATCCTCTTTTGAAGAAGAAATGATAGTGTTGAAATCACCCCAACCAACCAAGGAAGAAGGTTAACGAGGAGGCAAAGGTTCTTAAGTGATTCCAAAGGATGTTCCTACCTCTATTACAAGAAGCATAGATAAAGGAACCAAAATAAAACTCACCTAATAAGATTTTGACATTAACCAATTGATCAAGATCATCATGATGGAAATGGTGATGGAATTATTCCAAAATACCAAATTTTATTATTAAGAAGAAATTTTGAAATCCAAGCATCTAGCAACAATCTTGGAAGAGTTAATGAAAGGCTCAAAAATAATAAGAAATTTAATGTTATGAGTGCGACAGAGGCTCCTAACACGGTTGCAGATAGGGAGAGTCCCACAACCCCGGATATTCCAAATAAGAAAATTAATCATAATAAAAAAACCAAAAATGAAAAGGTAAAAAAAAGGAAACATAACAAGGAAGAGAGGAGGACATAATTATTTGTGAGGTGTTAGAGAAGAACGTGTGGTTCTAGTGAAGTTATTATTAGTCATTTTGGCTTTATAAGATTTTTTTAATAATAGTTTGAAGGGTCTATCGATCCAAAGTATCTCCATCGAAAAGGGATTGGTTTTGGTGTAGAAAGTAGAGTCAATATTTTAGTAGGTGATTTCTCCTTCTTCAAGATCGAGTTAAAATGAGAAATTTGGATACGAAATCACTCAGAGAAATAGAAGGGGAGGTTCTTGCACCATTAATAGTACAAATATCATTTTCATTGCCATGATGCATATTCAAATTTTGGTCTGACACCAAAGGATCAACATTATTTTGATCCAATATAAGATTCCATTCAAATTGTCATTAAGATTCAAATGAAGCAAAAGGATTGTCATGAGAAGCCAAATTATTACAAGTAGGAGTAGTTAGGTAAGTTATCATTAGTTTCTGACACACCTCAATAGTATTTTACCAAGCTCAAAATGTTTTCAGACAAATCATAGGTAATAAAGGGGTAGGTGTAGAGGATGAATTCCATTATGAGGCTTTTAGGCACATAAGCTAACTTATTGGTTTTCTAATTCCAAGAGAGGTATTAGTATCCGTGGTATATTCTTTTAAGGTTAGCACAAAGCATTCGTGAGTGATCATGACCATGGATCTTACAGTGCAAAAGATGGGAAATTTTCAAATTCTACTTTGATTATATCCAAATTTTTTGAACCATCCAAACTTCTTTGGGGTATTTTTTGGTAATGTCAATCTCAACCAAGATGCAATAATAGATGGTCGAGATCTAGCGGCGGGTTTGATCAATTTGAAGGGTCTACCAAATAAAGCCCCAACCTCAAACAAACTTGGTGAGTAACATAGTGAATTCTCATGTTGGGAAAAGTGCCATAAAGGAACAATAGGGGATTCCTCTTTGACATCAAAAAGAGGTGACCATTTCAAGAGCCGCATTTGACAATTATACACAAAATTGGAGTGATGAGCAAAGACTTGAGAATAATCTAAATCATTTGATAATTGAATGAGGATATGTCGAGGATCAATCAGCCCAATAGTGAAGACTCCAAAAGCTTTAAGAAACAAAGATCGATATTATCTAGAGTGGATCAGAAGAGAATTTACCAACCAAAGAGAACTCAAAAGGTTTAGCTAATTTCTCCACATCTGGTAACACACACAAGATTCCATGGAAAGAGGTTAAAATTAAGTTAACGGCATTAGAGCAAGGGATCTTATAAAGAGCGTAAAGGACTTGACAAAGGCATTAAAGAATCGGATCCAAAATACCTTTTCGAGGTTAAATCATCCAGAGCGAGAAGTTTGCCATGGAGAGCGATGCCTCCGCCATAAATCCATCCAAACCAGCATAAAGAAGGAGTAAACAAGCAATAAAAAATAGATCAGATGACCGTGGCGTCCAAATCATAGAATTGCAGGAACACAAAGCCAGAGGAGCCTGGAGAAGAGGTTTTGGGGATTTAGGAGGGGTTTGGGTTTAGTTTTAGTTTGTAGGGTTTAGAGGTTTAGTTTAGTGTTTAGTTTTAGTGTTTTATTTTAGGGTTTTAAGGTTTAGGTTAGTTTTAAAGTTTTAGGGTTTAGGGTTTTATTAGGGTTTAGGATTTTAGGCTTAGGGTTTGTACTTTTATTATTTATGATTTGTGGTTTAAGTTTAGGATTTAGGGCACAGATTTATTTATTTTTTTAAAAAATTGCAAAACCAAGAGTTTAGATTTATTTATTTTTATTTTATTTGGGTTAATTTTTTTATTTTATTTAGTTTAGTTTATTTATTTAGTTACTTTATTTATTTTAGGTTTTTTAATTTAATTATTTTTAGGTTTAGGTTTAGTTTAGTTTATTTATTGTTTTTTTTAGGTTTAGGTTTTATTTTATTTTAGTTTATGTTTAGGTTTTATTTATTTTAGGTTTAGGTTTAGGTTTTTATTTTAGGTTTATTTAGGTTTTATTTTTAGTTTAGCTTTATTTTAGTTTATTTTATTTATTTAGTTTATTTTAGGTTTAGGTTTAGTTTATTTAAAGATTTTAAGTTTTATTTATTTTGTTTAGTTTGTTTGTAGTTTAGGTTTAGGTTTATTTTATTTTTTTTTATTTTTTAATTTTAGTTTAGTTTTTTTAGTTTTTAGGTTTATTTTTTATTATTTTGGTTTATTTTAATGTTTGTTTAGGTGTTTTTTTATTTAGTTTTATTTTTTTTATTTATTTTATTTATTTTTTGTTTTATTTTATTTTGGTTTTATTTTTATTTTTTAGTTTAAGTTTTATATTTTATTTATTTATTAGTATTTTTATTTTTATTTTTTTAGGTTTTATTTTTTAGGTTTTTATTTTATTTTATTATTTTATTTCTTTTATTTAGGTTTAAGTTTTATTTAATATTTTAGGTTTATTTAATTTAGCTCAGTTTTTTTTTTTTTAGGGCCTTAGAGGGTTTAGTGGTTTGGTTTATGGTTTAGTGGCTCAGTATTTTAGGAGGGTTTATTTGCTCAGGGTTTAGGTCAGGTCAGGCTCATGGCTCAGTTGGTGGCCAGTGGCTCAGTTTTATTTAGTATTAGGGTAGATTTAGGTAGGTTTTATGGATTGTAGGTCAGGGTTAGTAGGGTCTGGGGTAGTCATCAGGTTATTAGATTTATGATTTAGAGATTAGGATTATTATGGTAGTAGTATTTAGTGGCACATATATAGTTTTATAAAAAGCAAAAGTATCATTTTAGTTTATTTTTTTATTTATTTTAGTTTTATTTTATTTTTATTTTAATTTTTTTATTTATTTAATTTTATTTTAGGTTTATTT
This sequence comes from Cymbidium sinense, assembly GCA_021442155.1. Lineage (NCBI taxonomy): Eukaryota > Viridiplantae > Streptophyta > Magnoliopsida > Asparagales > Orchidaceae > Cymbidium > Cymbidium sinense. Next base: position 362,685,492 of record CM038214.1, on the reverse strand, counting down.
ATTTTAGTTTATTTTTTAGGATTAAGTTTAGGTCTATGTTTATTTTTTATTTAGTTTTATGTTTTTTTTATTTTTTAAGTTTAGGTTTTATTTTTTATTTTTAGGTTTATGTTTACATTTTTATTTTACCTTTTTAGGTTTAGGTTTTAGGTTTTTATTTTAGGTTTATTTTTAGGTTTTTTTGTTAGTTTAGGTTTATGTTTATTTTTAATTTTTTTTTAGGTTTTGGTTTTTTTTAGTTTAGGGTTTAGGTTTTATTTTTTATTTATTTTTAGGTTTATTTTTTAGGTTTAGGTTTTTATTTAGTTTTTATTATTTAATGTTTTTTGCCACCATCCTTCAAGATCTTTGATGGAAGTGGGAACCCATGATAACATTGCACTTGTAGAGTTGCAACACCAAGAAGGTTTGTTCAAAGGACAACACGAGGAGGTGATTTAATAGTTTCAACATAGCTCGATAATCTAGCATAGCCACCATCCGAGTCCAAGATCTCTCCAAAGCTACCATCTCTTTATCTTCTTACCAAAAGTGTTATATCTATTGATAAGGACACTAAATCCCTTACTATGCTTACTTAATTTTAATCATGTACCTCCACCCAAAATGAAATTAATGTAGAAAGTTGATTCTATATATATTATCTACTTATGCTTTGATTTTATTCTTATTGAAAGCTCTAGTTTAATTAAAATAATAACTCTAGTCGTTATCCTTTCCTTTAAGTCGATTATCCTTCTCAATCAATGTTCACCTCTTGAGATTGACTGAGTCAATGATTTTGGGATCCCATAGAGAAGTTGTGTATGCTCAATGAGAAGGTAGAACTTTCCATGCTCATTATTCAAGAAGTCACCAAGTCAACCATGCAAACAGTTCTACCTCTTAGGTACCACTGATAAGGGTAAGCAAGTCATGGTTCTAGTGAAAATAACCTCTCCATGGATGCTCCACCCATGGATATGCTGGAGGACCAAGCTGAGTTTATTACAATGTCCTAGCTTACCTTAGAAAGTTTGTCATATACAGCCTTGTCTTATACAAAAAATGAGAATCTCTAATCAAGGCCTTTATTTCTAAAGATATGTTTAGCTAACCACTACTAAAGGGATTCCAAAAGGATATCTTAGTTACATTTAGAATGAAGACTTACTCTTAGATGATCAGCAACCTCTTTACATTATAGTGAATGTTGGCGATACATCTAGAGTTCTGACACCCCATGAAAAAAGCCTTCTACCAGCACATCCTAATCCCCCATAGCACTAATCCTAATTACTATTGCAAAATATGCATTTATGTGGCAAAAGTAAATATAATTACACCTACAAAATAGATGTTAGCTAAATATACACAAAAAGAGCATTCACATTTATTTTTAAGCATCCTTTAAGCATAATCCTAAAAACATGATTAGCTAATATTGCCTATCATCGCCTATAAGCATACACCTAACATCTAATCTAAAACAATACATCATAAAACAAAATATACAACACATCATACTTGCAACTAAGGCTTGTGTGGTATGTCTTACTAGGCATTAGTGTTGAATTTTCTAAGTGTAGTAGGATTCAATTTAACATGAAAGGTTTGATTTCACTTGAACTAGTTTAATTGCTTTGAGAAATTTAATTTGTGTTTTCTTTTATTTCATTTGATTATACTTGCAACTAAGTGTTATGAATAGAGGAAAAGAGGATTGCCCTCTTTCATCCCGACCTTTAGTCACTTTCTAAAGATATTAATTTGATTTAGTTCTCTTTAGTGAATGGATTAAGTTTAGGTTCACTTTAAATAATCCTATTCAAAATGAAAGGCATCTTAAGATTAATTTAATTCAATTACTATCACATGACATATTCAATCATTCTTTTCCATCACATGTAACATGCATATGATTTAATCTTAAGTGTATCTATACATGTAACATATTTTAGCACACTTAAATGATGAATGTATGTATGTTTAGAATTATATTTTATTTGATTGAATTATTTAAACATATTAATTTAAACTTTATCCAAATTCTTAAACAAAAGAAAATAAGAATGAAATTAAATTGGCATGTCATTGTTAAACTGTGGAAGTGAGGTAATCAAATGACCTCCTTGGAGCTAGCTAAAGCCTCACATTCTGGATGTCTAGACTATATACTCATTTGCATTCAAACATATGTAAATTGTATACATGAACATAGAAGTAAGCTCCAAATCATATGGCTAATTAATTTAACCACTTAGTCAATTATGAATGCATGCAATTTAATGTAAAATGGGATTTTCATTCACTAATCACATATACATATACATGTACAAAGATATGCAAGTATGTATTGTTAAACCATGGAAGTGAGGTAATCAAATGACCTCCTTGGGGCTAACTAAAGCCATATGGGATGTTCAAACTATATACTTGTTTTTCTTGGACACACATGGATGTATACATAAATGAGGGAAAGAAAACCATGCAATGATTATATATATTTTTTATTTAATCATTTATATATATGAATTAAAGCACTATCCAGTTTCTAATGTTGAAATACATAAGAATGAAATCAAATGGGTATGTGTTATTAAAGTGGGAAGTGAGGTAATCAAATGGCCTCAAGTAGCTAAAGCCTCGTGTTCAGGGATGTCCAAACTATATACCCATTATATATTCAATCTTATATAAATCAACATGAATAGAGGAAAGAGAACTCAACATTCATACACTTAAGCTATAAGCACATGCATTTCTTATGTATTTATAACTAGCATCATAACACATATTATTATTCATTTATAAGTTTTGAAAATACATTTAGATTTAATAGTGATAATCCACACATATATTAAATTAAATCAACACATGCAAGCTTACATAAAGGAAATCCATTTTATTTTACTTGATTTTGAAAAGATGGATGCATGAATTCAAATGACATACCAAATTTAACATGATTGGAAAGAGGACAATCAAATATAAGCATGTGATTCATTCAACTAAACTAGTTCTTAAGGAAAATCAAATCAAATAAGATTATATAAAGCAAACCAAAGCTTCTTTATTAATTAAGTTTTGAATTTGATTTGATCTAAAGAAGAGAAGAGAAATCATCACTTGATGTTTTAAACCCATTCCCATATTAGTGATTTCATTTAATTTAAGGAAATATAATTAAGTTGATTTTATGAGTTAATTAAGTTCAAACCTTAATTAGATGAATTAATTACCTCACCTATGTCACCTTAAAGTAATTAACTAAATAATATGAGCAAACATGATATGCATGGAAAATAAACTTGCAATGATCCTAGGAAATAAAAGGCCTAATGCAATTGGATCATGATTAATAGTTATTTAGATTAAGGACTTAATTAATTACTCTTATGGTTTTCCCACATATATGGACTAAACATAATTTCATTAAACTCTTTAGGTTATTAAACACTTAAAGATCTACCCCATGATTAATTAATGATGGTTTAATGATTATGATTTAATTAGATTAAGTGATTTAATTAATTAAATCTTATTTAATTTCATTTTAAAAGGGTGAATGAACTTAGGAAAGGGTCCCAACCCTATTCCTTAGTTCACTTACTATTGAACAATGATTAATAAACTTTAACCAATTTATACTATTCATGAGATTAGTTAATCATTAATTAACTTAAAAGAGTATTTAAGGTTTAATTAGTCAATTTTTAATTAAGTGAGTAATAAATCCCAAGAAAATCATGGGAGGTAGAGTCATCCCATTAAATTAACCTACAAAATTTGGGATTAATTGCTCATGTAATAGTAATTGCTAATAATTTTTTTAATTAAACTTTAATTATTTTAAAATTAGTTAAGATCATTTTAATTAATTATCTTCTAAAATACTTTTAAAATGAGTATTTATTTGCATTTTTTTCTCTATGATTTTTTTTATGATTTTAGAAGCCATTAAAAATTATTAATTTTACTAATCCTATTGGCATCATGACACTCATTCTACTGGCACCGGGATTGGCTACTTAAAACATATCCGACCCATGTGGCGAGTTGAATGTGCTTTCACCGCCATCCATCTAAGATCGGGGCTACATTAATCCCACAAATAGATTAAATCGATCGACTAGTAGAATCAATCATGACCATTTCGATCACATAAGACGGGTGCGTGATCTAACATCATGGGACTTATTGAGAATGGAGTTCATCCACCATTGCTCTCTTGATCTGAGCTTACCTAAGCTCAGATCAACTCCAAAAGGATCCCACATCTTCATGAAATTGATCGGAGGGGATCGAACAATCAAGATCACACGAGATGCAAGTTTTCTTCAAAAAGCTTCAACCCATTTTTGTCTAAGGATCAATTTTGGAAGCATACCTCACCGAAGCTCAAGACCGTAGGCTTGAATGATTGAATAAGCTTCATCTAGAGGAGGCAAAGCCCTGTAAAGTAACAATTAGATCAATTCCTCAATGTTCGCTCAGAAGGCCATGAATTGATGATTTTGAGCTCAAATTTGATCGAAGTCCCACCTCTAGTGCTCGAGATGCTCAAGAAGCTTGAGAGATAATTCATTCTTGCATAATGAGGCCTAAGGAAGGTGCATGAAAAGTTAATTTGAGTTTGATGGAGAAATAGGAAAGTTAGGTCATAAATGGGATTGTCCTATTTTAGAATGGATGGGAATGACATTTTTTTATCGAGGAACGAGCTTAGGAGCTTAGGGAATGGCTCTAGTGGCTCATCTTGGGTTGCTAAGGCTCTAAGGAATGATTTTGTGTGTGTTTGAGTGGAAATGAGGGGTGTATACCCTTCATCTTGATTGGATGGTGGATCAAGTTTGGTTTCTAGTGGCCATCCCATCTCGGAGTCATGGGGGGTGAGGAGGAGGTGAGTTGGCTTGTTGGTTAAGGTGTGGAGGTGGTGCCAAGGAGGAATCATGGGTGTCCTATGGGTTTCAAATGCTCCAATGGGAGGGTGAGGTGATTACAACTCCCATGGGTCATGTGACCAACCACCCTTGTTGGACAACCTGGTGCCCAGTTACCATTGGGAGAGTACGGCCAAGGAATGGAAATGATCACTTACATGGGTGATTTGTCTCATGTGATGCCCTCGACCAAGGGTAGAATGATCATTTGGCATTGGATTTGATTTGGAAAAAAATGAGCCAAAAGTGGGTTAGCCCAAATTTCAAGTCAATTGGAGTTGATTTGTTAGTTTGGCTCAATTTGACTCATTTAGGTCAAATTGAGTTAGTTGAGTCAAGTTGACCAAGTTGGGTCAAACCAAGGGTTGGGTCAAGTTCATATGATCATTTGGGATGTTTTGGTTCAATTGGTTTGGTTTAGTTGGCTTAAATTTGATTTTGCTCATTTGAATTCATTTGTCAAATGGGTTAAGTTGACTAATTTGACCAAATTGGCTTGGGTTTGTGTGTTTTAGTTGACCAATTGAAGATGATTGTACACTTTGGTTTCAATTAATTTGGATTTGATTTTGAATTAGGCCAACTTGAACCTTTAGGTCAATTTGGGCTAAGTAGGTCAATTGAGTTCAATTGGGTCCAATCATGGCTTTGGTCAAGTTCAACAATCAATTTGGAATGAACTTGAGCCATTGGTTGCAATCAATTTGGTTTATATTTTGATTTGACCCAATTTGGTCTTACAATTTGGGTCAACTTGGGTCAAGAGGGCCAATTGGGATTGGTTTGACTCAATTGAAGGTCAAGTCATATTCAAATATTGATTTTGATTTGGTATGAATCATTGGTTTCAAGGGATTTGGCTTAGGTTGAAATTTGGCTAGTTTGGGTTCATATGGGTTAAGGGGTTGACTTGGTCAAATGACCGTTGACTTGGTTTGACCTATATGACAATTGATCAACCTAGGGTGATCAATAATCATGATGGGAGGTTTGATGGGCTTGGTTCAATCCAATTTTGGGATTAGAACTTGGCTCAAATAGGTCAAATTAGCCACTTGGGTCAAGTGGACCAAATTTAGTTGGCTTGACTTTTGGGTTGAGTTTGATTTAGTTGAGTTTATATGGATTTGGGATTGATATATAAATTCAATTGAAATTGGCTCGGTTCAAATGGGTTTTGGTTCATTTGAACATTTCAAGTCAAAAGGGTTAAGGGTTTGACTTGGGTTGATTTTGTTTTTTGCTTGATGATTGTAGATTTCATTTATATTTGTGAATATGATTGAAGGTATGATTGATTCATGAGAAAATCAATTGAATTTAGGTTTTGGAATGAAGAATTTGGCTAAGTCCATGGAGTTGGGTCATATGGCTTAGTTTGATTTTGATTTGGTTTGATTTAGTTTTGATGATTTAAATGTATATTTCATTTAAATTTGTGAAGATGATTGAAAATATGATTGATTTGTGAAAAAAAATCAATTGAGTTTGACTTGATTTGGATTAAGATTTGGCTAAGTCCATGGGATAGTCATATGGCTTAGAAGGGTTTTGATTTAATTTGATTTAGTTTGATTTATTTTTGATCATTTGAATGTAGATTTGATTTATATTTAGAATATGATTGAAGATATAAATTGATTATGATAAAATCAATTGATTTTGGATTGATTTGGATTAAGGTTTGGCTAAGTCCATGGGATAGTCATATGGCTTAGGAAGGGTTTCAAGTTTGGATTTAATCATGGGCTTCAATCATTTGGTTTTGAAATTTGGGTTTGATTTGGATTTGAATTTGATGTTTGAATTGAACTTGAGGTTTGGTTTGAGAATGTGAACATGGATTGGATTTGGGTTGTAGAGTGGTGGATGGATTATCCTAATCCCTAAGGCATAACCTAATCCTATGGTTAACCCTACTAAGTCTTTAGGCTTAGGTTAAGTGTTTACATAATTATTAGAAGTGTCTTATGAGAGAAGTCTTAGTGTATAAGACTCTAAGTGTTGCCCTTGGAGATAGATGATTGGAAGACCCAAGTTTCACATTATAAACTGATACATCTTTCAACACTTTGTTTGGAAGACCATGGATACATGAGAACAACATAGTTCCATCCTCTACATCATATGAAGTTTGTGAGAGGTGGGATCCTCATGTCAATGGAGATCTCAAGCCATTATAATTTATGAGGTCAACATATATGAGGATGACTTACCTCCCTCAAAATCAACAAGTCTATTCTGAACTTGGCCAAAGTTTTAAAAAAAAGATAAAGAAAAGAAAGAAAAGAGAAAATGAAAAGAAAATAAAAGGGAGCAAATAGACTTGGAGGAGGAAGTGAAGCTATTAGATTCCACCCATAGTTTGTTACTTCATTCAACATAGGGTAGGATGACAACCTCCACCAGGAAGAGGCCAATTTAGAGGGGTGGAAAACATCCTTATTGGCCACCCAATAGAAAATATGTCCCATACTGTGAGTACACGCTATCCATATAGACTAGAATCTATTTCATAGATGAGTCTTATGGTTAGCACACTATCCAACTTCAAGATAGATTCCCTTGGAGGTGACACTTGAGCCAAATAAAGATGAAGATCAGGCTCCAAAGCAAAGCATAAGTGTATCCAAGTCTATATGTGAAACAGTTAGGTATCAGTTGAAAACCATAGCTCTAAACCAACTTTCCTCTCAAAAAGCTAAGGGTTTGGTAGTTAAGGAAGCCCATAAGTCATCCATAGGTGTGAATACTAGAGGTTCTTCAGCATCATCCTCAAGTTAAGAAATTGATGTAGAACTTGAGGATGATTCATATAAAGATTTAATAGAATTACCTTTGATTGACTTGCCTTGTGTTCATAATTTAGCAAAGAAAGGGTTAATCCCACATACTGGTCAAAGCGTTACAAAAGAATATGGAAGAACAAATGCCTCTCAATCAAGACTAGACTAGATTTATACAAGGTGAATGATGACGATTACTATTTAGTCATCACAAATCATTTGGAATCTGATAGGTTCTTTTCAAATCACATTAACTTATATGAGGAGCTATGCTTAGAAACTTCAGATGATCTAAATGATTTTGAAGTCAAAGATGCACCACCAGAGTTTGAGGAAGAGACTAAGTCAGCCATCGATGAGCTCAAGGAAATTAACTTAGAAACTGTAGAAAATCCATGCCCGACATACATAAGTTCTTTGTTGAATGAAAGAAACCAATAACTTAAAGCATAATGAGTTTAAGGAGCTTTGCATGGAGTTATGAAGAGATTCCTAGATTGCCCCGATGAGATCCATAAACTAGCAATAGAATGCACAGATAACTGTATCAAGCATGCTCCTAGATGCATGCAACATAGAAAAACATGTCATTTATGAAGTCAAGAAACTGATCGATGCTGGCTTCATTCAAGAAAAATAATACTACTTTAGAACCCCAAAAATCTATTGTTATAAGGTCATGCCTTTCCTTAAAATGTCGTGCTACATACTAAGGCTATTACTAATTTCGATGAACTATTCAACATCAAGATGTATCGTCATGATCTTATGGTCAAATATAGAGAAAAGGAAGACCATCTCTTTGACTTGAAGTAGCTTTCAAATAGTTAAGATAATTTAACCTCAAAATGAACCCAATAATGTGTGCATTCGAAGTAGCTTAGAAATTCTTAAGTTTGTTGGACACTTGGAATCAAATCGATCAGAGAAAGATCAAGATGATATTAGAAATGCCACCCCTAAATTTAACTCAATTTATATATCATTCTAAGGAGTATCTAAGATGCTTTATATCTAACCTATCGGGAAGATGTTAACCATTCTTAGCAATTGTCAAAAAGGATGCCAAGTTTAAGTGGGATGACAAGTATGAGCTTACCTTCGAAGACATCAAGCATTACATGATGACTTCTAGCCCATCAATAAGCTACTCATACTTTACAATGATTAGATGACTCTCTTGGTGCTTTATTGGCTCAAGCCAATGATGAAGGGAAGGAAAATGCACTCTACTACCTTAGCCATCATCTAATCCCGAGGCTAATTATCCACCCATTGAGAAGCCTAGCTTTAATCTTTTCATCCCAAAGCTATAGCACTACATGCTTCCTCATAAGTGAACTTAATCTTTAGGATCAATCCACTATAGTATCTCATGAGATGGCCAATGCTATCAATGTTGGCATGATGGTCCATGATCCTTCGACATTACCTTCCTCTCATGCAAAGGAAAGAATAAGCTAATGGATTTTTAGTAACACCACTTCCTCTAACTCTTTGCTTGATGATCTCCCAATGAATAAATCATGAACTTGGGATACTAGAATCACCATTTGGAGATGTACTTTGATGGTGTGGCTTCCTCTAAAGAGGAGAAGAACCACAATCTAGTATTCTAGGAATGGCAGGAGTAGGAATAGTTCTCTTAACTTTAGACTGTGATATGATGAGATTCTCATATCATCTGTCCAATCATTGCACCAATAATGAAGCCAAATATGAGTCTCTACTTACCAGTCTAGAGTAAACTGTTACTCTAAGAATCCAGAACATCAACATCTTCTGGGATTCTTAACTAGTTATCCATCAAATCGTTGTGTCCTATAAGGTTATAAAGTTTAAGCTCCATCACTACTAGAAGTACACCATGGAGTTTTTGGTCCAAATCCTAGAGGTTACCATTTATAAGATTCCTTGAGGAGAGAATGTTGTAGCGTATGCTTTAGCCAAGTGTGCCAAGGAGTTGATGAGGATGAGTCCATATCAATAAAGGTCCAAAATAGACAAGTCTTATCCTTTATTGATATTGAACTCATCAAAAACTCTCTTGAAGGAGGTTGCCACAAAAGAAGGATGAGGAGTTAGATTAGAGGCAACCATTCATGGATTACCTAAATAAAGGTAAACTACCTCAAGAGAAGTCCCAAGCCCATGAAGCAAAGAGCACTTTCCTACTCTTGTGGATGGTGTCAAACAAGTCTTTCAATCATATGTTACATTATTTAGAACAAAGCTCATAAGATCATGACAGGTACACTCGATTATGTGGAGCCAACCAAACCAACCAAGATGAAAACCAAGATCAAGAGACTAGGATACTACGTCAATGATCAAAGATTGCATGGATACTAAATGATACCAATGTCAAATACACGATGTGGTCCTACACCAACCACCAAACATTCTACATCTTATATTGGCCTCATGGCCATTCAAGTGTTGGGGTACCGTCATAGTGGGTCCGATTTCACTCAAAGAGGTCATAGCTTAGCATGTGCTCCAATTTTTTAAGAACCATATCATATATAGGTTCGGAGTGCTTTGAAGAATTATATCTAATAATGGTACAAAATTCAAGTGTAATGAGATCAACAACTTTGCACAGAGACACTACATAGATTTAAAATATTTTACCATCAACTACTCGAGTAAAAATAGCTTAGAAGAAGCCTTCAATAAAACTCTCATCAAAATACTGAAGAAGACACTTGACAATAATAAGAAAGTGGCATGAAAGTATTGAAGCCTCACATCACATATAGAACTCCAATTCAGTACTTTCTCTCCTTAGTGTATGGATCCAAGCTACCATTAGAAGTCCAACTCCCATCACTAAGGATATGGCAGAAAATCACAACAGAAAGCGTAATCAAGTTGAGATCAGAAGAGCTCAAAGGTTTGGAGGAGAGATGCCTACGGGCATGCCAAAACCTTGAGTTATACAAAGCTAAAATGAAGTAAGCTCTAAATAAGTTGGTCCGTCCTAGAACTTTTCAAGTAGGAGAGCTTATTTTAGTTCTAAGGAGATCGATTGTTGTCAGAAGATGGGAGGCAAGTTTGAACCCACTTGGAAGGCCCTCTGAGAGAAGGTCTACCAAGGAGGATTTTATCAGCTTATTAATCATAAGACATCCAATGCTTCCAATCAAATGCTCTACTTAAAGAAATATTATAAATCATGTTCAAAATAATTATCATTAATGAAAATTCCATTCTGAATTTAAAATCTTCCATGTTGAAAGTATTCTTATTTATGAATATGCCACAATATGTTTAGGGTGTAAAACCCGAAAGTGGCATCCTATCCTTCATCAACAACATAAACACAAAACTACATAAAATATATAAAATAAACACATATCTTATCTACTGAAGTTGAGATAACGCCCCCAGACTTCAAATGCTTTAGGTCGTGACATGTTACCCTCCTAGTGTGTCACCCTAGTTCATGCTTGAGGATGTAAGTCCGCTATGCTTTCCTTTTACTTGCCATGCACATCGATGAGCCTTGTTAGTTTGGTAGGCCTAATGCGGCTAAGCTACCTCATGTTGGTTTCATTTAAGAGGATGTGAGTTTGTACATTCTTCTTGGAATTAGCCTTTTAACTAAGCGGGTGATGTATATTTGAGAGGTTTAGGATAAGTCTAGCATCCTTCCCTCTAGCTTCAAGTTTGGGTCATCCTTTCATGATCTCCCGCTTGGTGGCTCTGCTTCGGATAGCATCTATGTTGTCGATGATAGATTATCCTAATGATTAGTTCCACTTGGATGAAAGCCTACACACTTTCTTTCCAGATTGATCATTGCACACCAATGGGCACCTTAGGTTGGTTGGTTCTCACTATGCTGATGGATACACCACTCATGCTAATGGATACACTTTAGGTTGGTTGGTTCTTGCACCCTAAGATACATCACTCATGGAAGATGTAAGTCTACTACACTTTCTCCTTGAGTTGGCCACCATACATCTATAGGCTTTCTTTCAGGCTTAAGATAATGCCCTAGCATCTCTCCCACAGGGGCACTATATTTGGATCACATCCTTTGAACCCATTTATACTACCTAAGTTACTATTAGATTGGATAGTTCTCCTTTCTAGTAACCACCCACGGTTTGGAGAATCCATTTTATGGATGCGCAAATTCTCCTTTGGTCTAGTAAATCTGAGATATGTTAAGGCCGACATAGCCCCTTTTCAATGTGGTCCCTTGCATACCAACAAGGTCAATGCAAACATATAAACAAAATTTATTTTCACATGTGGATTAGGAGGACACCCTAGCGGTACATTTTCTAGCGGGCATCTATCTTTATGGCGGTTTAAAACTCCATATAGAATTGCTACTACTCTTGATATAAGTCCCCATTGCACATTGACATGGTCCATAAATTAAATCTATCAAATTTGACTGAGCTCACATCCCCAGGGGATATTCCCTCAATTTGAAATCAAACTAAACCAAACAAACCATATCAAATCACATGAAATTAAGATAAAATTAATCCTGACTACTTTTGAGTTGACATAAGTCCTTAGCGGCATTGACTCAGTATTCGCCCTAGGTCAGATTCAATTTGTTGTGCATCCAACAGGTCACCCCAGCGGTTGTTCCTCACTTTGGAAGATGTAAGTCTGCTATGCCTTCTTCCTAGCACAGCCTTTGTACACAGAAAGGTAACCCCTTAGGTTGGCTAGCTCTACCCCATAGCTGGTAGACTATCCCTTTGGATTTGTAAACTTGAGGTAGGTCAAGGCTGATATAGCCCCTTCTTAGTGGGTCCATCCAATAGGTCCATACATTAACTTCAAATTAAATTAAAACTAATATGATTTTCCCGTGAAGTTAAATAAAACTATTCTCCCCATTTAAAATCATATATAAACAAGTCAAGAAAACAAATCAAATTCAAAACCAACCTCCTAAGTGGAGCCAAATTAAACCAACTCCCCCATTATAGTCTAAATCAAAGAAATCCAACCAAACTCTTATTCCTAGTGGATACATCCCCACATAAACCTATGAAATCAAACTCAAATCTCAATCCCCAGTGGATAGCCCGAACTTGCTTCCCTAGTGGAATGTTCATATTCGATAGACTAGCCCATATCTCTGTGCCTCACATCAATTAAAATAGAACAAATTAAAGTTAGTTTGATCTTAATCCTCAATGGATTATAGATTCTTATCCCTAGGGGATCTTCTTTCCATAAATCATTTAATCAAATCAAATTCAAACCATATTCCCAGCAAATTTTTTTTTATGTCCTTGACGTAGACCCCTCATATGTCATGTCCAATGCATGTGTGCGATTCCCTAGCGGATCACCCTCCATGTCCTTGGCATGAAATTCTCATCAAATCTTATTTCTTCTCTTATGCACACCTTTAGTACTTCAACCAAAACTAACAATGTATTGGTTCAAATTACATCCTCTTAACATTGTAATCAACATTTTATGATTTATGTGAAACTCAAACTAACTACAATATCATGCTAAACATATTATAGTGTGAATTAACACACTATATTATATTATAATATATGATGTTATATTATAATTTATAATATAATATATATCATTTAACATTACACCTCATTAGAATCACTTAAAAGGAACAAAAACAAAATTTTCTCAAAATATGAATAATGTTCATTTTAGATGTAAAATTGTTATTTTCTATTAGAAATGGTACAAAATAGCATAATTTTGGTGTTGCTTCTTGGTGTGTGTTGTGAATTTGGCCAAATTCTTCCATCTCAACCTTCAAATTAACATTTTGTGAGTTTTGACCTAATGTATTATAATAAAAGTAAAACATACTAAAATGTACAATAACATTTAGTAACACACCACCACATTCATATATATATGAAGCTATATTGTTATGTACATTATATTTTAATATGCTTTCATATGATATATTATCTTACATTACATTAAAATGAATCACAAGCAAAAAATTTATAAAATTTGGTTGAAAAATGAACATTTATTTTGGATGTAAAATTTCATTCTTTTGATTAAATGACACCATCCAATGATGTTCCCTAAAGCTTACTTTATATTTGGCCAAATCCCATAATCTCAGCTTATAAATCAATATTTTTATGAATTATACCAGTATAAACTCTACTACATCATACTATAAAAAACTAAAATATGCTAAACAAGTAGTAATACATATTATGCTATAATGCATGATTTTATTATGTTATGGCATCCTACATTATAATACACTATAACATATTATATTATATTATATTATATTGCATATCACATCACAAGGGATTGCTTAAAATAAAAAAATCATAAAAATAGTCTAAATAATAAAAACTATATATTTTAGTATTATCACTTACATATTTTAAATTGAAATAATATATTATGATGCCTTGCTCTACCTATTATGAATTTTGCCAAATTCCACCATTTTAAAGTTCAAATCAACATTTTCATAAATAATGCTAGTGTAAGCTCGACTGCATGATTATAAAATATTGAAAGAATTTAAAATTTATAGAACAATATATTATGATATATGATGCTATACTTTGCTGCAACATATAATATTTATTTTGAACATAAAATCTTACCTTCTAGACTACAAGTGGTATAGCACACCTTTAGCAATGCAACCTAATTCCCAGTTCAAATTTAACAAATTTCATCATCTAATTTATTAAATCAATATTTTTATGATTTATATTAATATAGACTATAGGGAACAATGCCATAATATATTAAAACATTTCAAAACATCTTATAACATCCAAAAACACATCACTACATGCTCAAATATATGATGCTACATTATACTATAATATAGGGTATTATAATATGATTTAGGTTTAGGGTTTAGGGTATTCAAATCTTTAATAGTCAAGGGAAAGTCTCTTGAAGACATTTTCTTTAGCTACCATAACTATGCTAGAATTAGACATTCTTTAGATTCTTTAATTACATATTTATTCAAGGTTTAGGGTTAGTTTAGGTTTAGGGGTTTAGGGTTTGGGGTAGGGTTTTTTAGGGTTTTAGGTTTAGGGTTTAGGGTTTGTTTTAGAGTTTAGGATTTAGGGTTTAAGTTTAGGGTTTAGGTTTAGGTTTAGGTTTAGGATTAGGTTTAGGTTTAGGGTTTAGGGTTTAGGGTTTATGTTTAGGTTTAAGTTTTAGTTTAGGGTTTAAGGTTTAGGATTTGAGGTTTTTTTTAATAAAGAACAAATTCAACATTTCTTCTTTTTGATTTCATCAGTAGCAAGTAGTTTTCAAATACATAAGTGATGACATAGATAAAAAATGAGCACCCATTAAGAAAATCAAAATCTCTAGATAAGTAGAACCATCTCTACTGTGAAGACATAGTTCCGTAAGCAAAAGATCAGATTGATCATTCTTTAGTTTCTTCAGTTCAAATCAGAACCACCCCCACCTCCCGAGTAGCAGGATCTGCCATCATATTCCATATCTCTCCCTCCGCCAACCTCCATCACCTCCTTCTGCTCCATAACCACCATCCATATCCACCACACCTCAGATCCCCACCACCTGCATGATAGCCGCCTCCACATTCCTCAATGAGCTGGTTGATGGTGATGTTCATTCCATCAAGGTTTTCTCCATTCTTAGGGTTTAGGGTTTAGGGTTGTACTTTTTTTGGGTTTAGGGTTTAGGATTTAGGGTTTAGGTTTAGGTTTAGCTTTTAGGGTTTAGGGTTTAATGTTTTAGGGTTTAGGGTTTAGGGTTTAGAGTTTAGGGTTTAGAGTTTAGGGTTTTAGGATTTTGGGTTTAGGGTTGTAGGTTTAGGGTTTAGGGTTAGTTTTAGGGTTTAGGGTTTAAGATTTAGGGTTTAGGGTTTAGCTTATTTTATTTTAGGTTTATTTTATTTTTATTTTATTTTATTTAGGTATTTTATTTTTAGTTTCATTTTGGTTTTATTTATTTAATTTTACTTTATTTTATTTTCTATTTTATTTAATTTTTAGGTTTAGTTTAGGTTTAATTTTATTTTATTTATTTTATTTTATTTATTTAGGTTTAGGTTTTATTTATTTATTTGTAGGTTTTATTTAGTTTAGGTTTAGGTTTTAGGTTTTAGGTTTAGGTTTTAGTGGGTTTAGGTTTTAGGGTTTAAGGTTTAGGTTTAGGGTTTAGAGTTTAGTTTAGGGTTATTATTTAGGCTTTATGGTTTAAGTTTTGAGGTTTAGGGTTTATGGATTAGAGTTGGGTTTAAGTTTAAACTTAGGTTTAGGGTTTTAAATTTAGGTTTAAGTTAGTTGATTAGTTTAGGTTTAGATTTAAGGATGGAGTTTTTTAGGTTAGTTAGTTTAAGTTTAGGGTTTAAGTTTAGGTTAAGTTTAGTGTTTAGGGTTTATTTTAGTTTAGTGTTTAGGGTTTAGGCTTTAAGGCTTTAGTTTAGTTTAGGTTTAGGGTTTAGGGTTTAGGGTTTAGGGGTTTAGGGTTTAGGGTTTATTTTAGGATTTAGGTTTAGGGTTTAGGTTAGTTTAGTTTTGATTTAGGGATTAGGGTTTAGGATTTAGAGTTTATTTTAAATTTAAATGTGGGTTTAGGTTTTAGATTATTAGAATTTTATTTATTTTGGTTTATTTCATTATGTATTTTTTACTTAGGTTTATTTTAATTTATTTTAGTTTATTTTTAGGTTTAAATATATTTTTAGTTGAGTTTTTTTTTATTTAGGTTTTAGGTTTAGGGTTTAGGTTTGGCTTAAGTTTAGGTTTAGGGTTCAGTTTAGGGTTTAAGGTTTTTTTAAGAACAAATTCATATTCAACATTTCTTCATTTTGATTTCATCAACCAAGTAGCACCATAAGTTTTCTAAGACACAAGTGATGACATAGATCAAAAATGAGCACCCATAGAGCAAATCAAAAACCCTAGATAAGTAGAATCATCTCAACTATAAAGACACCTCCATAAGCGGTCAGTTGGCCATTTTAGTTTCTAAATTCCCATAAGAATGACCAGCTTCTAGTGGCGGGATCTACCATCATATCCAGTCTCTCCCACTACCACCTCCATCATTCTCTCCTCTCCTCTCACCACCTTCATCCTCCACACACCTCAGATCCCCCACCATCATTTGTGATAACGCCACCTGACTTTGCCTCCCTACAGATCTAGGAGTTAATGGTGATGTTCTTTCCAGGTTCGCCCATTCTTAGGGTTTAGGTTAGTTTAGGTTTAGGTTTTAGTTTAGTTTAGGGTTTAGGGTTTGGGTTTAGGTTTATTTAGTTTATTTTTATTTATTTGAGTTTTTTTTTTGTTTAGGTTTATTTTTTTATTTATTTAGTTTTTTTTATTTTAGGTTTATTTATAGTTTAGGTTTTCTTGTTTATTTTTTAGTTGAGTTTATTTTATTTTATTTTGAGGTTTAAGTTTTATTTTTATTTTTTAGGTTTAGGTTTAGGTTTTTATTTTATTTTTTTAGGTATATGTTTTAGGTTTGGTTTGAGGTTTTATTTTTTAATTTAGGTTTAGGTTTTTTTTTAGTTTATTTTATTTTATTTAGTTTAGGTTTAGGTTTAGGGTTTAGGTTTGTTATTTTAGTTTAGTTTATTAGTTTAGGTTTAGGTTTATTTTATTTTATTTATTTTATTTTCATTTTAGTTTAGGTTTTTTTATAAGGGTTTAGGTTTTATTTTTTTATTTATTTTTTTAGGTTTTTTTTAGGTTTAGGTTTTATTTAGTTTTATTTTATTTTAGGTTTATTTTAATTTTATTTTGTTTAGTTTTATTTTATTTTAGGTTTATTTTATTTTAGTTTAGTTTAGGTTTTATTTTATTTTATTTTATTTAGGTTTATGTTTTTATTTATTTTATTATTAGGTTTATTTTAGGTTTAGGTTTTAAGTTTTATGGTTTATGGTTTATTTTAGGTTTAAACTTTAGGGTTTAGGGTTTAGGGTTTTAGGGTTAGGGTTTAGGGTTTAGGTTGGGAGGGTTTTAGGTTTAGAGTTTGAGGGGTTAGGTAGGGTTTAGTTTAGGGTTTAGGATATTTTAGGTTTAGGGTTTTATGCTTTTGGTTAGTTTTATGGTTTAGGGTTTAGGTTTTATGTTTAGCATTTAGGGTTTAGGGTTTAGGTTTAGGGTTAGGGTTTAACTTTAGGGTTTTAGGGTTTAGGTTTAGGTTTGTTTAGGTTAGTTTAGGGTTTAGGGTTTAAGATTTAGGGTTTAAGGTTTAGTGTTTTTTTATTTTTTTTAGTAAATTAGGGTTTATTTATTATTTTTATTTATTTTAATTTATTTATTTTTTTTTTATTTATTTTATTTAGGTTTATTTTATTTTAGTTTTAGTATTTCATTTTAGTTTTTTTAGGTTTTGGTTTAGGTTTATACTTATTTTTAGTTTATTTTATTTTATTATTTTATTTTAGGTTTAGGTTTATTTTTTATTTTTAGGTTTAGGTTTAGGTTTTCATTTATTTTTTAGGTTTAGATTTTAGGTTTTATTTTAGGTTTATTTTTGTTTATTTTTTAGTTTAGGTTTTATTTATTTTAGTTTATTTTTTTATTAACTTTAGGGTTTAGTTTATTTTAGGTTTTAATTATTTTAGTTTAGTTTATTTTAGTTTAGGTTTAGATTTAGGTTTATTTATTTAATTTAGGGTTAGGTTTTTTTTAGTTTAGGGAGCAGGTTTTATTTTTTATGTTTAGGCTTTTATTTAGTTTTTATTTTATTTTTTAATGTTTTTTATTTTTATTTTATGTTCAATTTTTATTTTCTTTAGGTTTTATTTTAGGTTTATTTTAATTTTATTTAGATTTTTTATTTACTTTAGTTTAGTTTTTATTTTTATTTTATTTTATTTTAGGGTTAGGTTTAGGTTTAGGTTTAGTTTAGGTTTTATTTTATTTTATTTTATATTATTTAGGTTTATTATTTATTTATTTTTTTAGGTTTTATTTAGTTTAGGTTTAGGTTTTAGGTTTTAGTGTTTAGTTTAGGTTTTGTGTTTAGGTTTAGGGTTTAGGGTTGAGGTTTAGGGTTTAGGGTTTATGGTTTAGGGTTGTAGGTTTTGGTTTAGGGTTTAGGGTTTAGGATTTAAGGTTTAAATTAGTTGGGTTTAGGGTTTAGTTTAGGTTAGTTTAGGGGTTTTTTTTTAGGTTTATTTTAGTTTAGTTTTATTTTAATTTATTTTTTAGGTTTAGGTTGGTTTTAGTTTATTTTAGTTGAGTTTTATTTTTATTTTATTTTTTAGGTTTAGGTTTTTTATTTTTAGGTTTAGGTTTTATTTTATTTTTTAGGTTTTAGGTTTTCTAGTTTAGGTTTAGGTTTATTTTAGTTTATTCTATTTTATTTACTTTAGGTTTAGGTTTAGTTTATTTTTTTAGGTTTAGGTTTATTTTATTTTCTTTATTTTATTTTATTTTAGGTTAAGTTTTTTTTTAGTTTATGGTTTGGTTTTATTTTTTAGGTTTATTTTTAGGTTTAGGTTTTATTTAGTTTTAGGTTTATTTTAATTTTATTTTATTTTATTTTATTTTAGCTTTTATTTTATTTAGGTTTTTTCTTTTATTTTATTATTTACTTTAGTTTTTATTATTTATTTTATTTTAGTTTATTTTATTAGTTTATTTTATTTTATTTTAGTTTAGGTTTAGGTTTAGGTTTTAGTTTAGGTTTGGTTTTTTTTATTTATTATTTAGGTTTAGGTTTTTTTATTTATTTTATTTTATGTTTTACTTAGTTTAGGTTTTTTTTATTTTTATTTTATTTGGGTTTATTTTTTATTTATTTTAGTTTTTTTTTATTTTAGGTTTATTTATTTTAGTTTATCTTTTAGGTTTTGGTTTTGGTTTAGTTTTTTATTTTATTTTATTTTTTTAGGTTTAGGTTTTAATTTTTTTTATTTTAGGTTTAGTTTTAGTTTTTTTATTTATTTTTTTTAGGTTTAGGTTTAGGTTTATTTTAGTATTATTTTTAGTTTAGGTTTAGGTTTATTTTAGTTTATTTTAAAATTTAGGGTTTAGTTTAGTTTATTTTAGGTTTATTTTGGTTTATATTTATTTTTAGTTTAGGTTTAGGTTTATTTATTTTTATTTTATTTTAGGTTTTATTTTTTTATTAGGTTTTTTAGGTTTAGGTTTAAATTAATTTTATTTTATTTTTTTTGGTTTATTTTATTTTATTTTATTTTAGTTTTATTTTATTTATTTTTATTTTATATTTATTTTATTTTAGTTTAGTTAGGTTTTTATTTTATTTTAGTTTAGCTTTTATTTTTATTTTCTTTTAGGTTTAGGTTTAGTTTTAGGTTTAGGTTTTAGGTTTAGGTTTAGTTTAGGTTTTATTATATTTTTTTACTATTTTTAGGTTTATTTTATTTATTTATTTTAGGTTTTATTTATGTTTATATTTTAGGTATTTAGGGTTTAGGTTTAGGGTTTGCATTTTAAGGTTTAGGGTTTAGGGTTGAGTGTTTGGGTTTTACGATTTAAGGTTGTAGGTTTTAGGGTTTATGGTTTAGGGTTTTAGGGTTTAGGGTTTAGGATTTAGGGTTGTAGGTTTAGGGTTTAGAGTTTAGGGTTTAGGGTTAGGGTTTTTTATTTTATTTTAGGTTTATTTATTTTAGTTTAGGTTTTTTATTTTAGTTTATTTTTTAGGTTTAGGTTTAGGTTTAGTTTTACTTTTTAGTTGAGTTTTATTTTTATTTTATTTTTTAGGTTTAGGTTTTTTTTTTTATTTTAGGTTTAGGTTTATTTTATTTTTTTAGGTTAAGGTTTAGGCTTTTATTATAGGTTTATTTTTGGTTTTATTTTTTTAGTTTATTTAGGTTTATTTTAGTTTATTTTATTTTATTTAGTTTATGTTTTGGTTTAACTTTAATTTAGGTTTAGGTTTAAGTTCTTATTTAATTTAGTTTAGTTTATTTTAGTTTAGGTTTAGGTTTATTTTATTTTTATTTTATATTTATTTTAGGTTTAGGTTTTTTTTTAGTTTAGGGTTTAGGTTTTATTTTATTTATTTTAGGTTTTATTTTATGTTTATTTTTTTAGGTTTAGGTTATTATTTTATTTTATTTTAGGTTTATTTTAATATTATTTTACATTTAGTTTTATTTTATTTAGGTTTATTCTTAGGTTTATTTATTTTAGTTAGTTTATTTATTTATTTTATTTTATTTATTTTCTTTTAATTTTATTTTATTTTTTTTTTTAATTTTATTTTATTTTAGGTTTAGGTTTAGGTTTAAGTTTTAGTTTAGGTTTTATTTTATTTTATTTTATTTTTATTTTTGGTTTAGGTTTAGCACATATAATATTTACTTTGAACATAAAATCTTACTTTTAGACAAGTGGCATAACACCTTTGGTACTAATTCCCACTTCAAATTTAACAAATTTCATCATCTCATTTATTAAATCAATATTTTTATGATTTATATTAATATAGACTATAGAATATACATAATATACTAAAAACTTTTAAAACATCTTATAACATCCAAAACACATCACTACATGCTCAAATAGATGATGCTACATTATCTTTATATTATTATAATATGATTTAGGGTTAGGGTTTAGGGTATTCAAATCTCTAATAGTCAAGGGAAAGTCTCTTGAGGATATTTTCTTTACTTACCATAACTATGTTAGGATTAGGTCAATCTTTAGATCTACTCTAATGACATCTTATTCAAGGTTTTGTTTAGGGTTTAGGGTTTGTTTAAGGTTAGTTTAGGTTTAGGGTTAGTTTAGGTTTAAGGTTTATGGTTTAGGTTTAGGGTTTAGGTTTTAGGTTTTGGGGTTTGGGGTTTAGGGTTTTATGGTTTTGGGTTTAGGGTTTAGGGTTTAGGTTTTTTTAGGTTTAGGGTTTAAGTTTAGTTTAGGGTTTAAGGTTTTATTTTAGAGAGAATAAATTCAAATTCAACATTTCTTCTTTTCAATTTCATCAACCAAGTAGCACCCCAAGTTTTCTAAGACATAAGTGATAACATAGATAAAAAATGAGCACCGTTAGAGCAAATAATAACCCTACGATAAGTAGATCTATCTCTACTGTAAAGATAGTTCCATAAGTAGCAGATCAGATCGGTCATTCTTCAATTTCTTCAATTTCCATCAAAACCAACCCCCTCGAGTAGCGGATCCCATCATATCTCTCTCTGCTCTCTTTCCACTCCTCTGTCCAAACCATCCTCAACCACCACCTCCATATTCACAGCACCTCGATCCCCACCACCATGTCATAATCACCTCCTTCGCCTCCAGATCAAGGTGAGCCTAATTGGCGATGATGTTCTTCGTCAAGGTTTCATTCTTAGGGTTTAGGGTTTAGGGTTATTTTAGGGTTTAGGGTTTGGGTTTAGGTTTAGGTTTAGTTTATTTTAGTTTTTTTAGGGTTTAGTTTAGGGTTTTTAGGGTTTAGGTTTAGGGTTTAGGTTTAGGTTTAGTTTGTTTAGGTTTAGGGTTTATAGTTTAGGTTGTTAGTTTAGTTTAGTTTAGTTAGTTTTAGGTTTAGGTTTAGGGTTTAGGTTTTAGGTTTAGGTTTATTTTTTGTTTAGGTTTATAGTTTATTTTGGGTTTTAGTTTTATGGTTTATTTAGGTTTAATTTAGTTTTAGTTTTTAGGTTTTATTTTATTTATTTTTTATTTCATAGTAGTTTTTAGGTATTTTTATTAGCTTTTTTTTAGTTATTTTTATTTCTTATTTTATTTTGTATTTTTATTATTTATTTTTTTAGTTTATTTTTTTTTATTTTTTAGTTTATTTTAATTTTTTTAGGTTAGTTTATGTTTTTTTATTTTCCATTCTTAGGTTTAGCATTGGTTAGTTTAGGTTTAGGGTTTGGGGTTTAGGTTTAGGGTTTAGGTTTAGTTTTTTTTTAGTTTAGGTTTAGGGTTTAGGGTTTTTTAGGGTTTAGTTTAGGTTTTTTTAGTTTAGTAGTTTAGGTTTAGGGTTTATTTAGGTTTTGGTTTAGGTTTAGGTTTTTATTTTATTAGTTTTAGGGTTTATTTAGTTTAGTGTTTAAGATTTAGGTTTAGGTTTTTATAGTTTTAGTGTTTAGGTTTATTTAGTTTATTTTATTTATTTGAGTTTATTATATTTTATTTTATTTAGGTTTATTTATTTATTTATTTTAGTTTATTCATTTTAAGTTTTTATTTTAGTTTAGTATTTTTATTTTATTTATTTTTTTAGTTTACGTTAATTTTTTAGTTATTTTTTTTTTTTGGGTTTAGGTTTTATTTTTTATTTTTAGAATTAGGATTAGGTTTTTATTTTATTTTTTTAGGTTTAAGTTTTAGGTTTATTTTTTGGTTTTTTTAGTTTAAGTTTAGGTTTGTTTCTAGTTTATTTTATTTTATTTAGTTTAGGGTTTAGGTTTAGTTTATTTTAGGTTTAGGTTTAAGTTTTATTTATTTTAGTTTAGTTTATTTTTGTTTAGTTTTATGTTTATTGTAAGTTTAAGTTTTTTTTTTAGTTTAAGGTTTAAGTTTTATTTTTTATTTATTTTAGGTTTATTTTTTTTTTTGGTTTTATTTAGTTTTTATTTTATTTAGGGTTTGTGGACCATCCTTCAAGATCTTTGATGGTAGTGGAAACCACGATAACATTACACTAGATACTAGACCTCCTCTTCTTTTGTTATCAATGTGGTGTTGCATTTGATTGGCATGCATGCAGTTTGAAGACTTTTCGAGTTGGAGCACCTCTTCATCAAGAGGTTTTACTAAGAGGGTGACCATAGCGACCTCATTGCAGAAACTGAGTCCCTTGTTGATTACATTCTCGGGTAACCTAAGCATAAAATTCAAACTATCGAACAACATGCCATTGAGATTTTCTCAAGAATATCTATTGCGCCTTCATGCTTAAGTGCTTTACCATCAAAATATTTGATAAATTAATCAATAAGGCTAAGAAAGCCAAACAATTTCTCTTTCGACCAATCATCTAGGCCCCAAGAAGGTGTTTGAGAAGAAGCTTGAGACGGTTTGTGGATGAAGCGAGAGAGTTGATTATGAGACTATGAGTTCAACAGCCTTCTTTGCCACCTCCTCTTCCACCACCTCGGCCAAAATACCGATATGCATAATGACCATTTCCTCAGAGCTTACCGCGGTATTCATATCCATCACTAGTTACTTTCCACCTACTCTTGCTAATAGATTGAATAAGCCATATTCATTCAAGAGGGAGGTAGTTAGGAAAATCTTTAAGAATCTATTAAAGTAACTTGACTTTCAGTTACCAGAGCATAAGAGGCCGGAGGAAATGGGCAAGAGCAATGATCCTAGCTATTACTCCTACCACCGCAAGTTAGGCCAAATCTTAGAGTATTGTATCACTTTTAAGGACTAGCTTGAGCACAACTAAAAGTTGGGAGCCTAGTTATCTATAAGGAATACTTATTAGCACAACCATCCAATTATATTAGAGTAATCCTTGGGGATACTTGCGGTCCTCTTCAGACAAAAGAAGGATAGAAAATCTCCCTATCCCGAACCTCTAAAAAGATCATTTCTAAGATCAAGAAGCCTTCCTTACAAGTGCTAGAAATAGCTCTCCAACACCAAGGAAGGTTTACTAGTTGCAAAAGGATAATTGAGGAGGATGACATGATAGCGTGCAACTCACCAAACTTGCCTCGATAGTCCAGAACAGACACCATCCAGAGTACTCCCTCTACTAGTTGCTACCACCTCTTTGCTACTATAGGAAGGAGCATTTGTATCTGGATAACTAAATCACTTACTCACTTTACTTGATTTCTATCATGTACCTCCACCCAAAATAAATTAATGAAGAAAGGCTCTACTTATATATATTATACTTGTGATGCTCTTAATTTTATTCTTATTGAAAGCTTTGAAATAAAATAAAAATAATAGCTCCAGTAGCTTTGATCCTTTCTTTTCTAATTCAAAGTCAAACAATCCTTCTTTGAATCAATTAGGTTCACCTCTTGAGAGTGACTTGGAGTCAACTAACTCTGAGGATCCCATAGGAGAAGAAAGATGAGAAGGTAGAACTTTCCATAAGTTCATCATTCCAAGAAGTCACTGAAGTCAATCTACGTAGTGGCAAAGTTCTACCTCCTAGGGTAGCACTTTAGGATAAGGGTAAGCAAGTCATTGGTTCCAATGAGAAGATATCCCCTTCATAAGATGCTCCACCCATGGATATACTTATGGAAGACCAAGCCAGACTTGATTACAATGTCCTAGCTCACCTTAGAATGTTTCCAGCTAAGTTAAGCATATATGATGACCTTATTTTATTTATAAAGATAAGGGAATCTCTAGTCAAGGTTTTACTTAATCTAGAGATATGCTTAGCTCAGCTGACCACTACTAAAGAGGAGAAATGCCATGCAAAGGATATCTTAGAAGTTACATTGAGCGATGAAGACTTACTCCTAGGGATGATAGGGCACAATTGCTTCTTTACATTATATTGGATGTTAGCAAATATAGGCTATCTAGAGTTTTTGTTGACCCAGGAGTATCAGTCAACATTATGAGTTTAGAACCCTTTCCTACTTGAGGATCGACATCTCCAATCTCCAAAAAGAAAGGATGATGTTGAGAGGATTCAATGAACAAGGAGAGAGCCTTGTGGTGTTTATTTTGGATGTATTGGGGTACTTTTGAGGTGATCGTGTACAACATTGAGGTATGATGTAGTATCTCAAAAGATGTAGGCATCACCCTACAACGGACCTAATCATGTAATAAGGACTCCTAAGGCATGATGGGTCTTCGAATGTACTAGAGATTTTTCCCTACTTTATATGGTTGAATAAAGTATGGTTTATATTAAACCAGGTTCTTAAGTTCCCTATAGAGGCAAGCCTCCATAGTTAGTCACATCTTAGGAAATAAAATTTCCTAAGAATACTATCGATTAAAGTAGACATTTATCATCTCCAAAGATTTCAAGGTTAGACTGTCAAAGGATTGGTTGTATTTAGAAAATCAATCAGGAAAGTTCAAGGAGAAGACTTATTTTTTGGAATCCAAATAAAATAAGTAGGAAATGCTCATGATACTAGGAAGCCTAGTGAGCATTCCAATTTATCTTATGGTTGGGCTTTATAATTTTGAAGTTGAGGAGATTTATATGTTTTGAGTTGAAATTGAATTAGATTACTAGGGAATCCACCAACACAAGGTTATGGGAATACCTAAGAGGTGAAAATTTATGCTCAGCAGGAAATAGCTACCTCAGATCCTAAATCTAGGGAGCTTTAGTATAAGCTAAAGCATGACCTAAATCTAAGCAATGGACATAAGGGTTTACCTCCATAAAGAGAATAAATTGTCCAACTTATAACACTGGGTGGTACTAACTCCTCCTATAACTTTAAAACCATGTAGTCTAGTCTTTATGCAAGATAGCTAGGGTAGTTATTTAATTAGAAAGAAACTAAAGTCCTAAACACACTCCCTAAGAGACTAGAGCATGAGTGGTATGAGCATATGACTTAATCAATAGATGCAAAATTGTTTCAAATTTTATTTCATTTTAGACACATCATTTTGATCGAGGCTTTAGGATTTCTCATGCCTAAATGCATGACAAAATAGGTTATGGGTCAAATCAACAAGAAAAAGGTGTTCTCTACCACAATGGATGCCCTCTCAATTATTTTATTTTTTTACAAGGATGGAGATTCTTCATGTTTAAGAGAGAAAGAATATGCTTAAATGATGTGAAACATACAACAATATAGCTAAGGGGTTGCAAAACCATTTAATTATCTTATTTATGTCTTAGGCTTTATGATGAGGTTATGAGTTATTTAAAATTTAATTATAAGTGATTAGTTTGGTAGAAAAGTTATTTTTATCCTAAGAGCCTAATCATATCTAAACACATTAAAGCATCAATCATTTAAGAAACTATGAAAAGCATGTCATCTAATGCATAATGCAAACATAACATTAAACAATTATATAAACTATCGTAAAAGAATAAAAGGTTGTTCGGTCGGGTACCGCCATACAACCCGATGAGAGAAAAGATGGGTAGTTGAGCTCTACCCTTATAAAACCTGGAATATGAAAGAATAATTATAATTGTATTAAATTCTATGAGAGTCTTCTCTTCTTATATCTCCATTTATGATTTGGTTCTATCTTTGATATGGATGGTGCTTGCATTAAAGGCATCATAGGTTGCCCTAGGATAATGCCTTCTAGCCACTGCTCATCCTAATCCCCCACAACACTAATCCTAATTCCTAATGCAAAAATTACATTTATGTAGGAAAAGTAAATCTAACTACACTTAAAAAATAGAGGTTAGCTAAATATACATTAAATCCCAAGAAGTTGTATTTATAATTTAGACTTAGTACCATACACATGGGTAACTAAGCCAACCTATCTAACTTGGATTATGCTTAAGGATTTAAGCAACGCAAAAAGATTCACATTTATTTTTAAGCATCCCTTAAGCATAATCCCCTGCAGAAAACATGATTAGGCTAATATTAGTCTATCATCTAGTCTATGAAGCATACACCCTAACATCCAATCTAAAATAATACATCATAAAAGAAAACATACATCATATCATACACCATCCAAACTTAGAGCTAGAAGTGGTGACTTAATTCTACTGTATGTATTAAGGCTTGTGTGGTAAGTCTTGTTAGGCATTAGTGTTGTATTTTCTAAGTGTATAAGGATTCAATTTAACATGAAAGGTTGATTTCACTTGAAGTAGTTTAATTGATTTGAGAATTTTAATTTGTGTTTTTTTTCATTTGATTACACTTAGCAACTAAGTGTTATAAAGATAGGAAAAGAGGATTGCCCTCTTTAATCCCCTACCTTTAGTCACTTTCTAAAGTATATTAATTTGATTTAGTTCTCATTAGAATGGATTATTAAATAATTTAATTAATCCTAAGTTTAGGTTCACTTTAAATAATCCTATTCAAAATGATAGGCATCTTAAGATTAATATAATTCAATTACTACCACATGACATATATTAAATCATTCCTTTCCATCACATGTAACATGCATATGATTTAATCCTATGTGTATCTATACATGCAACATATTTTAGCACACTTAAATGATGCATGTATGTGTATGTTTAGAATTTATATTTTATTTTATTGAATTATATAAACATATTAATTTAAAACTTTACCCAAATTCTTATACAAAAAGGACATAAGATTGAAATTAAATAGACATGTGCTATTGTTAAACCAGGGAGGTGGGGTAATCAAATGACCTCCTTAGAGATAAAGCCTATTCTGGATGTCAAGTCTATATACCCATTTGCATTCAAACATATGTAAATTTTTACATATGAACATAGGAAGTAAGCTCCAAATGATATGGATAATTAATTCATCCACTTAGTCAATTATGAATGCATGCAATTTTTATGTAAAAGGGGATTTTCATTAACTAATCACATATGCATATACATGTACAAAGATATAGGCAAGTACATTTCAAGTCAAAAGGGTTAAGTTGGGTTTGACTTGGGTTGATCTTTGTTTGGCTTGATGATTCTAGATTTCATTTATATTTGTGAATATGATTGAAGGTATGAATGAAAAAATCAATTGAATTTGGGTTTTGGAATGAAGGAATTTGGCTAAGTCCATGGAGTTGGGTCATGTGGCTTAGGTTTGGATTTTGATTTGGTTTAATTTAGTTTTGATTATTTAAATGTATATTTCATTTAAATTTGACAAGATAATTGAAAATAAGATTGATTTGTGAGAAAATAAATTGAGTTTGATTTGATGGATTAAGATTTGGTTTAAATTGGGTTTGATTTATTTGAATTTGATTTATTTGATATTTGAAGGATTTGAAATTGAAGAAGGAGAAAATCAATTGATTTGATTTTGGTTGTAAATCAAGTTGATTTATAGTTTGCTTCAATGGATTTTTATGGATTTGGTTTGAATGTTTGATTTGGTTTGAAGGTTTGTTTGAGGATGGAAATTTAAGTAATTGAAGACTCCTAAGGTTAAATAAGGTGAATTGCACTAAGTGGTGTCTTAGGCTCCATAGTCCTGAGTGAATAGATGATTGGAAGGCTAAGCCAAGTTTCATATTATATACTGATCCAATTATTTTGCTTGGGAGACCTTGGATAAATGAGAACAACATAGTTCCATCCTCTCTACATTAGTGTATGAAGTTTGTGTGAGGTGGGATCATCTACTGTGTCAAAGGAGATCTCAAGCCATTTACATTTCAGGAGGTCAGCATTTATGCGGATGCAGCTTACTACCTCTCTCAAAATCAACAAGTCTACTCTCCTGAACTTAGGCAAAGTTTAAAAAAAAAGAAAAAAAAAGAAAAAGAAATAGAAAAATAAAAGAAAAGGGAGCAAAAATAGACTTAGAGGAGGAAGTGGAGCCCAACATTAGATTCAACTCACAGTTCATTACTCCATTTGAACATATGGGTAGGACGATTGACCTCCACCAAGTAGTGGAAGAGGTAGTTCAGAAGTAGTCTCATTGGTGGAAAACCTCCTTATTGGCCTCCCAATAGAAGATATGTCCTAGCTACTAGAAGTACACTTGCTTTCTATATAGACTTGGAATCTAGTTCTTAGGATGAGTCTTATATGGTTTACACATCTCTTGAGGTAACACTGCTTGAGATAGTGATGAAGACCGGGCTCCAAAGCAAAGCATATGTGTATCCAAATATATATGTTAAACAGTTAGGCATCAGTTGGGAACCTTAGCTCTAACCCAACTTTCCTCTCAAAAAGTTGAGGGTTTGGTAGTTAAGGAAACCCCTAAGTCATCCATAGGTGTGAAGACTCAGAGGTTCTTTTTGGAGCATCATCCTCAAGTTAAGAAGATGATGTAGAACTTGAGGATGATTCATATAAAGTTTTAATATAATTACCTTTCGATTGGTACTTGCCATGTGTTCATAATTTAGCAAAGAAAAGGTTAATCCCATATACTTGGTCAAAGTACAGGTTAGACTATTTTGAAAGAATATGAAAGAACAAATCTCTCAATGAAGAGACTAGATTGGGATATAATGGGTCCAATGATGATGATTATTTCTTAGTCATCACCAATCATTTGGAATCTGATAGGTTCTTTTTAAATCATATTAACTCATATAAAGAGCTATGCTTAGAAACTTTAGATGATCCATATGATTTTGGAGTCAAAGATGCACCGCCATAGTTTGAAGAAGAGATCAAGTTAACCATCAATGAGCTCTAAGAAATAAAGTTAAGAATATAAGAAGATCCACGCTGACATACGTTAGTTCTTTATTGAATGAAATTGAAATCAATTACTTAGTAGGTTATTGATTGAGTTTAAGGACTACTTTGCATGGAGTTATGAAGAGATGCCTAGATTGGCTCCTAACGTAGCAGTCCATAAATTAGTAATAGAGCCTATTGCTAACCCTATCAAGCAAGCTCCTAGATGCATATGATTAGAAATAGAACAACAGGTCATTTATGAAGTTAAGAAATTGATCTATGTTGGCTTCATCTGGGAAGAAAAAGACCCTACTTGGTTAGCCAACATCATCCAAGTTAAGAAAAAGAATGGCCAAATTCATATATGTGTCAATTTTATTGATTTAAATAAGACATGTCCAAAAGATAAATTTCCACTACCAATCCCAGAGTTGATGGTGGACATTGCCTCATCAAATATAGTCTTCTCTTTCATGGATGGCTCATCTGAATATAAACAGATAAAGATGGCCCCTGAAGATGACAAAAACACTACTTTTAGAACCTCGATCAGAATCTATTTCTATAAGTTCATGCCTTCCATCCTTAAAAATGCTAGTGCTACATACCAGTGGACTATGGCTCGAATCTTCAAAGAACTCATTCATCATCAAGTCGAATGCTATGTTGATGATCTCATGGTCAAAAGTAGAGAAAAGGAAGACCATCTCTTTGACTTGAGAGTAGTTTTTGAATATATAAGATAATTTAACCTCAAAATGAACACCCTGAAATATGCATTCGGAGTAGCTTTAAGGAAATTCCTTGGGTTTATTGTCCAGCACCAGGGAATTGAAATTGATCCAGAGAAGATCAAGGCAATATTAGAAATGCTATCCCATATAAGTTTAACTCAACTTAGATCATTCCAAGGTTGATTTACATATCTAAGATGCTTTATATCCAACTTATTAAAAAGATGTTAACCATTCTCAGCAGTTGTCAAAAAGGATGCCCAGTTCAAGTGGGATGACAAGTGTGAGCATGCCTTCGAGGACATCAAGCATTACCTAATGACGTCATCAGTTCTAGTAGCCCCTATCCCGGGTAAGCGGCACATAGTTTACATTACTGTGTTTGACAACTCCCTTGGTGCTTTGTTGGCCAAAGCAAATGATAAAGGGAAGGAAAATGCACTCTACTACCTCAGCCATCATCAAATCCCTGATGAGGCTAGTTATCCACCTATTGAGAAGCATTCCTTTGCTTTAATCTTTGCATACCAAAAGTTATACCATTACATGCTTCCTCATAAGGTAAACTTAATCTCTAGGATCAATTGACTATAGTATCTCATGACACGGCCAATGCTGTCTGGATGATTAGCACGATGGACCATGATCCTCTCATAGTTTGACATTACCTTCGTACCCCTCTGTGTGGTGAAAAGACAAATGCTAGTAAATTGCATAGGACTTCTTGCGACTCTCCACTTAGTGATGATCTCCCGATGAACAAATCATGAACTTAGGGGATGCTAGCATTCATCATCAGGAGATATACTTTGATGGTGTGACTTCTCTCAGGAGAAGAACCACTATCTACTATTTGAAAGGCTAGGGTAGGAATAGTTTTCTTAACTCGGACCGTGATGTGATGGGATTCTCATATCATGTCATTTCTTATGCCAACTAAGTTGAGGCTCTGCCAATAAGAGTTAACCATTACTCTAAGCATCGAGAACATTAACATTTTGGGGATTCTCAATTATCAAAATTGTTGGGTCCTATAAGGTTATAAAGCTCCATGTACCATAAGTACACCATTGAGTTGTTGGCCCAAATCCAGAGGTTACCTTTTATAAGATTCCTAGGAGAGAATGCCATAGAATATGCTTTAGCCAAGCTTGCGGGGGGTTGGCATGTTTGAGGATGAGTCCATATCAATAAAGGTCCAAAATTGACAAGTCTTATCTCTATTGATATTGAACTCATCAAAAGAAAATCTCTAAAGGGGAGGTTGCCATTGCCAAGAAGGATGAGGAGTTAGATTGGAGGAAATCATTCATGGATTACCTTAATAAAGTTAAACTACATCAAGAGAAGTCTCAAGCCTGTTAGATGAAGTAGAGAGCACTTTCCTATGCTCTTGTGGATGGTGTCTTGTACCAGTGATCTTTCAATCATATGTGGTTACATTATTTAGACAAGCACGAAGCCCATAAGATTGTGAGGTACACTCGATTATGTGGAGCCAACCAATCGTCCAAGATGAAAGACAAAATCAAGAGGATACTACGGCCATCAATGAATAAAGATTTCATGGATACAATTAGTGATACCACCAATGTCAAATACGGTGTGGTCCACTAACCACCCAACATTCTACATCCTACATCTTACATTGGCCTCTTGGACATTCAAGTGTTAAGGTACTTACATAGTGGGTCTAATTGAACTTCTTTCTTCGAAGGGTCATTGGTTCATCTTAGCTGCTATTGGCTACTTTTCTAAAAGGGCAAAGGTGATTTCGCTCAGAGAGATCACAACTCAACATGTGCTCCAATTTTTTAAGAACCTTATCGTATATATGTTTGGAGTGCCTCGATGAATTATATCTGATAATGGTACTGCATTCAAGAGCATCAAGATCAACAATTTTGCCAGGAGACACATCATAGATAGGAGTTATTCTACCATAAACTACCTAAATGCGAATAGCTTAGCAAAAGCCTTCAATAAAATGATCCTCCAAATTCTAACAAAAATACTCGATAATAATTAGCGATAGTGGCGTGAGCAGATAGTTGAAGCTTTATGGGCCTATCGCACCATATATAGAACTCCAACTTAGTCTACTCCTTTCTCCTTAGTGTATGGGTCCAAAGTTAATCTACCATTAGAAGTCCAACTCTCATCACTAAAGATAGTTGTGGGTAGCAAGATCACAAAAAAGCATAACGATAAGTTACAGTTACAAGAGCTCGAGGGTTTAGAGGAGAGATGCATGCTGGCATGCCAAAATCTTGAGTTGTACAGAGCTAAAAGGCTTCAATCTTACAACAAGTTGGTCCATCCTAGAGCTTTTTAAGTAGGAGAGCTTATTTTAGTTCTAAGGAGACTAATTATTTCCCATCGTAATATGGGAGGCAAGTTTGTACCCACTTGGTAATGCCCTTTTGACATAAATAAGACCTACCAAGGAGGATCTTATCAGCTTATTAATCACAAGGGGGAGCGCCCAATGCTTCCAATCTATGGGCACTACTTAGAAAAATATTATAAATCAGGTTTGAAAATAATTATCATAAAAAAATTCCATTTTGAATTCAATCTCTTCCATGTTTAATGTATTCTTATTTGTGAATCCACGACGATGTGTTTAGGTTAGGTGTAAGGAACCCGAGCGACATCCTATCTTTCATCGACACATAAACACAAACTACACACATATAAACACATCTTTTGTCTGCAACTATGAGTTGAGATAACTAGTGGCCCTCACTATGGCTTCTAGGTGGTGACATGCTACCCTACTAGTGTGTCACCCCAGTGGTCTTCTTGCTTTGTAGGATGTAAGTCTACTATGCTTTCCTACCTTATTTGGCCACTGCACATCAAGGAGGACCTTGTTAGTTTGGTAGGCCTTATTGCATGACCGGTAGGCTACCTCATGTTGGCTTCATTTAAGAGGATCTGAGTATACTATGCTTTCTTCTTGGATTAGCCTTCGTGCACTGACTGGGTCGAGTATATTTAATGTTTAGGATAAGTCTCCTAGTGGCTCCTTCCCTCTTGACTCCTTCAAGTCTATGTTTAGTCCTTCCTTAGGGCTCCCTGCTTAGTACTCACTCTAGGTCAGATAGCATCTATCCCATCGATGATAGACTATCCCGATGATCAGTTTTGCTTAGAAAGTTGTAAGACAACATTTTTTCCTTTCCAGATTGATCGTTGGATGCCGACAGGCATCTTATGTTGGCTGGTTTTCACTATGTTGGAGGATACACCACTCATGCTGATGGATACACCATAGGTTGGTTTCTAGGATACACCACTCATGGCGGTAATGTATGCTTTCTCCTTGAGTTAGCACACATATAAGCTTTTTTTTTCAAGGGCTCAAGATAATGCCCCTAGTGGCACCTCCCATGAGCACTATTGGGATTTTCCTTTCATTTAGACACTACAGTTACTATCGATTGGAAAATTCCCATTTCCTAGTAACCACCCTATGGTTGGACAATCCATCTGTGGATGTCAAATTCTCCCTTGGTCCAATAAATGAGATTGGTCATGGCCTTCTTAGTGTCATCCCTTGCACCAACAGGGTGCAAACATATAAACAAAATATATATTCACTTGGATTAGGAGGACACCCCTAGTTGTACCTTTTCCCAGCGAAGTACATAACGACATTCACTCATTAGTCACCCCTAAGTCGGGTTCAATTTATTGTGCTACTACAGGCAACCTCAGCGGTTGTTTCCTACATTAGAAGATGTGAATCTGCTACGCCTTCTTCCTAGCACATCCGTTGTACACCAAAAAGTAACCCCTTTGGTTGGCTAGCTCTACCCCATAATTAGTAGACTATCTTTTTGGATTTGTAAATCTAAGATAGGATAAGTCTGATATAGTCCCTTCTCAGTGGGTCCATCACACAACGACATGGTCCCTAAATTAAATCTATCAAATTTGATCGAGCTCACATCCCCAGCGGTTATGTCTTTTCCAAATCAAACTAAACAAAAAAAAAACATATTAAATCACATGAAATTAATATAAAATTAATCCTGGCTACTATTGAGTTAAAATAAGTCCCCAACGGCATTCACTCAGCAGTCGCAATTTTTCAGGTTCGATTTGTTGTGCATCCAACAGGTCACCCCAGCGGTTGGTCCTAGGTTTGAAAGATGTAAGTCTTCTACATCTTCTTCCTACCATAGTCGTTGCACACTGAAAGGCAACCCCTTAGGTTGGCTAGCTCTACCCCCATAGTCGGTAGATTATCCCTTTAGATTTATAAACCTGAGGTAGGTCAAGGCTGATATAGCCCCTTCTTAATGGGTCCATTGGACGTTGACAGGGTCTTTACATTAACTAAGATTAAATTAAACCCAATTTGATTTTCCCCAGTGGAGTTAAATCACACCCTTCTCTCTAGTGGAACCCTAAATTATGTATAAAAACCAACCTCTTTAGTGGAGCCAAATTAAACCAACTCGCCCAATAGAGTCCAAATCAAAGAAATCCAACCAAACTCTTATTCCCAGTGGATATAGCCCTAAATAAATTTATGAAATTAAACTTAAATCCCAATTCTCAGCGGATAGCCCAAACCTGCTTCCCTAGTGGAAGGTTCATATACCCAATCCCCAACAGACTCAAGCCTATATCTCTGGCAGATATGCATCCACATTAATTAAAATAAAATAAATTAAAGTAAATTTGATCTTAATCCTTAGTGGATTATAGATTCTTATCCCCAATAGATCTTCTTCCCACAACTCATATAATCAAATCAAATTTAAACCTTATCCCAGATTTTCTTCTTCTATGCCCTCGGACCCCTCATATGTCATGTCCAATGCATGTGATCCCATAGCATCTCCCTCCGGTCCTTGACATGGAATTCTCATCAAATCTTATTTCACCTTTAATACTTCTTAAAAGCCTAATAATTTATTCATTCAATTACATCATCTTAACATTATAATCAACATTTTTTGAATTGTGATGATGCAAGCTCAAACTAACTATACAATATCATGCTAAACATATTATAGTGTGAATTAACACACTATATTATATTATAATATATGATGTTATATTATAATTTGCTATAATATAATATAATGTCTAACATTAGACCTCATTAGAATCACTTAAAAGGAACAAAAAACAAAATTTTCTCAAAATATGAATAATGTTCATTTTGGATGTAAAATTATTTTATTTAGTAGAAATGGTAGAAAATAGCATTATTTTGGTGTTGCTTCTAGGTGTGTGCTGTGAATTAGGCTAAATTCATCCATCTCAACCTTCAAATTAACATTTTTGTGAGCTTTGACCCAATGTATTATAACAAAAGTAAGACATACTAAAATGTACAATAACATTGAGTAACACAGCACCATATTCATATATATATATGAAGTTAGTTGTTATATTATTTAATATGCTTTCATATAATATATTATCTTACATTACACCTTAAAATGAATCACTTTAAGAAAAAAATTATAAAATTTGGTTGAAAAATAAATATTTATTTTGGATGCAAAATTCCATTCTTTTGATTAAATGACACCATAGCACACAATGATGTTCCCTAAAGCTTACCATAAATTTGGCCAAATCCCATCATCTCAGCCTATACATTACATTTTTGTTTATTTTATTTTTTATTTTTATTTAGTTTAGTTTATTTATTTTAGGTTTATTTATTTTAGTTTATCTTTTTTATTTTAGTTTATTTTTTATGTTTAGGTTTAAGTTTAAGCTTATTTTTTAGTTAAGTTTTATTTTTAATTTATTTTTAAGGTTTAGGTTTTATTTTTTATTTTTAGGTTTAGGTTTAAGTTTTATTTTATTTTTTAGGTTTTAGTTTTTTTTTTGGGTTTTAGGTTTTATTTTATTTATATATAAAACCTAAACCTAAATAAAATTAAATTAAAACCTAAACTAAAACTAAACATAAACTATAAAATATTATAAAATAAACTAATAAAAAAACTAAAATAAAAGAAATAAAAACCTAAACTAAACTAAAAAAAATAAATCTAAGAACTAAAAACATAAATCTAATAATAATTAAACGTAAAATAAATATAAAATAAACATAAAATAAATAAAAATAAAAACTAAATAAAAAATCAAACATAAAATATAAACCTAAAAATAAAACTTAAAAATAATAAACCCAAAAACTATAAAGAAAAAAACTAAAAAGTAGAAATAAAATAAATAAAATAAAATATAAACTAAAATAAACTAAACTAAAATAAATAAAATAAACCTAAACCTAAAATAAATTAAACCTAAACCTTAACCTAAATAGTAAAATAAACTAAAAATAAACCTAAATAAAAAACTACATAAAACCTAAATAAAATTAAACTTAAAAGTAAAACCTAAAAATAAATTTGAAAAAAACTAAACCCTAAGCTTAAAAAAAATCTAATCCTAAAGTAAAAATAAAATAAACTTAAACCTAAAATAAAATAAAAAAACTTAAACCTAAGCCTAAAATAAACTATACCTAAACCCAAACCTAAACTAAATAAAATAATCTAAAGTAAAAAATAAATCTAAACTATAAAGTAAACCTAAAATAAAAATCTAAAACTTAGAGGTTTAAGGTTTAGGGTTTAGAGTTTAGGGTTTTAGGGTTTAGGGTTTTAGGGTTTAGGCTTAGGGTTAGGGTTTAGTGTTTAGGCTTTAGTGTTTAGGGTTTTTAGGGTTTAAGGTTTAGAGTTTTTTTAAAATTAAGTAAATTAGTTGGTTTTGGTATATTAAGTTTATTTTTTATTTAGTTTAGTTTATTTATTTTAATTTAGGTTTTTTATTTTAGTATATTTTTAGGTTTAGGTTTAAGGTTTGGTATTGGTTTAGGGTTAAGGTTTAGGGTTTAGGTTTTAGGGTTTAGGGTTTAGGGTTTAGGGTTTTAGAGTTTAGGGTTTAGGGTTTAGGGTTTAGGGTTTAGTATTTATGGTTTTTAGGGTTAAGGGTTTAGGTTTTAGTTTAGGGTTCAGGTTTTAGTTTACAGTTTTTGGTATGTTTTTAATAGAGAACAAATTTAGATTCAATATTTCTTCTTTTAATTTTTTTTAAGTAACACCAAGTTTTCTAACACCCAATTGACGACTTAGATAAAAAATGATCATGCATAGAATAAATCAAAAACTCTAGTTAACATAAATCGTCTCTACTATAAAGGCGTAGTTCCAAAAGCAGCAAATCAGATCGGACATTCTTCAGTTTGTCCAGTTCCCATCAGAACCACCTTGACCTCTTAAGTAGCAGGATCCACCATTATATCCCCGATCTCTCCCTCCGCCACAACCATAGTTATAATCTTCGCACTCCTCCCATCTCCATAACCACCACTGCTTCAATGACTACCTTCATATCTGCCAGCACCTCACATTCCCCCACCACCATTGTAACAACTGTCACGTCTGCCTTCTCCTCTAATGCCAAATCTAGGCGAGCTTTGTGATGATGTTACCATCGGTTCTTCCCATTCTTAGGGTTTAGGTTTAGGTTTACTAGGTTTTAGGGTTTAAGTTTTTTTTAATTTATTTAGTTACTTTAGGTTTAGGTTTAGGGTTCATGGTTTAAGGTTTAGGGTTTAAGATTTAGGGTTTAGGGTTTAGGGTTTTAGGGTTTATGCTTTTATGGTTTTCTTTAGGTTTAGGTTTTAGGTTTATGATTTAGGGTTTAGGGTTTGGATTGTAGTTTAGGTTTGGTTTATGGTTTTAGGGTTTAATTTTGGTTTTGGTTTAATTTAATTTATTTTTGGTTTTATTTATTTATATTTTATTTTATTTTATTTTATTCTTATTTTTTTAGGTTTATTTTTAATTTAATTTAATTTATTTATTTTAGGTTTATTTTTATTTTTGTTTATTTTTTAGGTTAGTTTAGGTTTAGTTTAAATTTTAATTTAGATTTATTATTTTATTCTTTAGGTTTAAGTTTAGGTTTTATTTTATTTAGGTTTAGGTTTTATTTTAGGTTTATCTTTAGGTTTTTTTTAGTTAGGATTTTGGTTTATTTTTAGTTTATTTTATTTTATTTAGTTTAGGTTTAGGTTTAGGTTTAGTTTTTATTTATTTTAGTTTAGTTTCATTTAGTTTAAGTTTAAGTTTATTTTATATTTATTTTAGGTTTAGGTTTTTTTTAGTTTAGAGTTTAAGTTTTATTCTTTTATTATTTTTAGGTTTATTATTTAGGTTTAGATATTTATTTAGTTTTTAATTTATTTTATTTTATGTTTAGTTTTTATTTTATTTAGGTTATTTATTTTTTAGTTTAGTTTAGGTTTTTATTTATTTTATTTTAGTTTAGTTTTAGTTTTATTTTATTTTCTTTAGGTTTGGGTTTAGTTTAGTTTAGTTTTATGTTTTATTTTTTTATTTTTATTTTATTTTATTTTGGTTTAGATATTTTATTTATTGTATTTTTAGATTTATTTAGTTTAGGTTTAGGTTTTTAACTTTTTAGGGTTTAAGTTTTTTTTTTTGGGTTTAAGGTTTAAGGTTTATGGTTTAGTGTTTAAACTTTAGGGTTTAGGGTTTTTATGGTTTAGGGATTAGGGTTTAGGGTTAGCTTAGGGTTTAGGGTTAATTTAATATTTAGGGTTTAAGGTTTAAGGTTTAAGCTTTAGTGTTTAGGGTTTTTATAGTTTAGGGTTTTGAGTTTAGTGTTAGTTTAGGGTTTTAGCATTTCAGGGTTTAGGGTTTAGGGTTAGGGTTTTTTATATATATTTTATATATCTTTTTTTTATTTTAAATTTAGTAAACTAGTAGGTTTAGGTTTATTTTATTTATTTATTATTTATTTTAGTTTATTTTTTTTATTTAGGTTTATTTTTTTTATTTATTTTAGGTTTATTCTTTTACTTTATTTTTTAGGTTTAGGTTTAGGTTTAGGTTTTTTTTTAGTTTAGTTTTATTTTTATTTTATTTTTTAGGTTTAGGTTTTATTTTTTATTTTTAGGTTTAGGTTTAGGGTTTTTTTTTAGGTTTAGGTTTTA
The DNA here is from genome assembly GCA_021442155.1 of Cymbidium sinense. Taxonomy (NCBI): domain Eukaryota; kingdom Viridiplantae; phylum Streptophyta; class Magnoliopsida; order Asparagales; family Orchidaceae; genus Cymbidium; species Cymbidium sinense. The sequence continues at coordinate 362,645,843 of CM038214.1, read as the reverse complement.
GGTTTATTTTAGGTTTTATTTTTAGTTTAGGTTCAAGTTTATTTTTTGGTAGATTTTATTTTATTTATTTTAGGGTTTAGGTTTAGTTTAATTTAGGTTTAGGTTTTATTTATTTTAGTTTAGGTTTAGGTTTATTTTATTTTGTTTATTTTAGGTTTAGGTTATTTTTTTAGTTTAGGGTTTAGGTTTTATTTATTATTTATTTTTAGGTTTTATTTTTTGTTTATTTATTTAGGTTTAGGTTTTTTTTACTTACATTGTGATGAAGACTTACTCCAGGACGGCAACCGCCTCTTTACATTACAGTGGATGTTGGAATATAGTATCTAGAGTTCTGGTTGACCGTGTGTTCGGTCAATATTATGAGTCTAAGAACCCTTACTTACTTGAGGATCAACATCTCCAAACTCCAAAAAGAAAAGATGATGTTGAGAGGATTGAATGTACAAGACGAGAGGGCCTAAATGCATGATGAAATAGGTTGTGGGTTAAATCTGCTAAAAGAAGTTGTTCTCCACCACAAGGGATGCCCTCACAGGTCTAGCATTCCTTTATCATGCAAGAATGGAGATCCTTCATGTTCAAGAGAGAAAGAGCATGCATGATGAAACATACAACCCCAAGGGTTGCTAAATATTTTAATTATCTTATTTATGTCTTAGGCTTTATGATGAGGTTTGAGTTGTTTAAAATTTAGTTATGAGTGATTAGTTAAGTAGAAACATTATTTTTATCCTAAGAGCCAATGTATCCAAGCCACACATTAAAGCATCAATCATTTAAGAAACTATAAAAGCATGCCATCATGCACAATGTAAACATAAGCATCAAACAATTATATAAGCTATCATAAAGAAAAAAAAAGGATCTTGAGACATACAACTTGAAGAGAAAGATTGGTTGTTGAGGACTACCCTTATAGGAATATGAAAGAATAATTATAATTGTATTAAATGCTATGGAGGTCTTCTTTCTTCATATCTCCATTTCTAATTTGGTTCCTTCTTTGATTTGGATGGTGGGCAAAGGCATCAGCACCCTGGATAAAGCCTTCTACCCACTACTCATCCTAATCCCCATTGCACTAATCTTTCCTATTGCAAAAATTACACTTATGTGGAAAGAGTAAATCTAACAACACCTACAAAAGGGAGGTTTGCTAAATATACATATAATCCTAAGCATTTGTATTTACAATTTGGATATAGCACCCTACACATAGGTAACTAAGCCCATCCTAACTTGGATTATGCTTTAGGATTTAAGCAACGCAAGAGCATTCACAGTTATTTTTAAGCATCCCTTAAGCATAATCTCCTATAGAAAATAAGATTAAGCTAATATTGGCATATCATCCAATCTACGAAGCATACACCCTAACATCCAATCTAAAATAATGAGGGAAAGAAAATCATGCAAAGATTGTATATATTGTTTGATTGAATCATTTATTTATATGAATTAAAGACCTATCCAAATTCTAATGTTGAAATACATAAGAATGAAATCAAATGGGTATGTACCATTGTTAAACCAGAGAAGTGAGGTAATCAAATGAGGGGGCTAGCTAAAGCCTCGTGTTCCCGATGTCTGGGACTATATACACACACTATTCAATCTTATATGATCAACACATGAATAGAGAAAGAGAACTCAACATTCATACACTTAAGCTATAAGCACAAGCATTTCTTATGTATTTATAACTAGAATCATAACACATATTGTTATTCATTTATAAGCTTTTGAAAAATACATTTTGTATTTAATAGTTATAATAGCCACACATATATTAGATTAAATCAACACATGAAAGCTTACAAAAAAGAAATCCATTATCTTTTACTTTATTTTGAAAAGATGAATTCATGAATTCAAATGACATACCAAGTTTAACATGATTGGAAAGAGGACAATCGAATATAAGCATGTGATTCATTCAATCGAACTAGTTCTTAAGGACAATCAAATCAAATAAGATTATTTAAAGCAAACCAAAGCTTCTTTATTAATTAATTTTTGTATTTTATTTGATTTAAAGATGAGAAGAGAAATAATCACTTGTTATTTTAAACCCATTCCCAAATTAGTAATTTGATTTAATTTAAGGAAATGTAATTAAGTTGATTTTATGAGTTAATTAAGTTGAAACTTTAATTAGATGAATGAATTACCATTACCCTATGTCACCTTAAAGTAATTAACTAAATAATTATGAGACAACATGATATGCATGGAAAATAAACTTGCAATGATCCTAAGAAATAAAAGGGGCCTAATGTAATTAGCTCATGATTAATAGTTAACTAGATTAAAGACTTAATTAATTACTCTTATGGTTTTCCCACACATTTGGACTAACCATAATTTCATTAAACTCCTTTAGTTTATTAAACACCTAAAGATTTACCCCATGGTTTAATTAATTATGCTCTGATGTGATTATGATTTCAATTTGATTAAGTGATTTAATTAATTAGTTAAAACTTAATTAATTTTATTTTAAAAAAGGGTGAAATGAACTTAGGGAAAGGGGTCCCAACCCTATTCTTTAGTTCACTTACAATTGAACAATGATTAATAAACTTAATTAACTAATTTTTTACTATTCATGGGATTAATTAATCATCAATTAACTTAAAAGAGTAGTTAAGGTTTAATTAATCAATTTTTCTAATTAAGTAAGCAATAAATCCCAAGAAAATCATGGGAGGTAGAGGTCATCCCATTAAATTAACCTACAAAAATTTGGGATAAATTGCTCAAGTAATTAAGAAGTAATTAAGCAAATTAATTTTGTAATCAAACCTTAATTACTATTTAAAATTAGTTAAGATCATTTTTAATTTATTCTTTTATTAAATACCTTTAAAATGAGTATTTATTTTCATTTTTTATTTCTCTGTGATTTTTTTATGATTTTTAAACGTTTTAGCCATTTAAAATGATTAATTAAGCTTAGTTAAAGCGTAATCCTGTTAGTGCCACATAGCATGCTGACGCTACCTGCTTTTCACATGGCACACTGAAGCGACGCGCTTTCCATGTGGCACCGCAGGATTGGCTACTTAAACTTATCCGACTTAGTGCTTATGTGGCCGAGGCAGACTTGCTTTCTCATCTGCCATTTGATCTAAGGTCGAACAACTACGATTAATTCCATAGCTTAAAAGGATTAAATCAGATCAATCTAGCGGATCTAATCACGGTCATCTGTTCTGATCATGCAGAAGGGGTGGGTGATCTAACATCACACGAGTGATGGAGAATGGAGTCTGTCCGCCATTGCTCACTTGATTCGAGCTTACCCGAACTCAGATCAACTCCAAAATGATCCAACACCTTCATGACATCAATCAAATGGGATCCAATGGTCAAGATCACATAAGATGCAAGTTTTCTTCAAAAATCTCCAACCCATTTTTTTCCTAAGGATCGATTTTGGAAGCATACCTCACAAGAGCTCAAGACTGATGGCTCAAACTATTGAGGAAGCTTCATCTAGTGGAGACGAAGCCTTATTAAGCAATAATTTGATCAATTCCTTGATATTCACTTGGAAGGCCATGAACCGATGATTTGGAGCTTGACTTTGATCGAAGTCCCACCTCTGGTGCTCGAGAAGCTTGAGAGATAATTCATTCTTGCTTGATGAGGCCTAGGGAAGGTGCGTGCAAAGTTAATTTTAGTTTGAAAGAGAAATGGGTAAGTTTGGTCAGAAATGGGAGTGTCCTACTTTGAGATAGATGGGAATGGCATTTTTTGATCGAGGAACAAGCTTGGGAGCTTAGGGCATGGCTCAAGCAGCTTATCTTGGGTAGCTAGGGATGTGAGGAATTATTTTTGTGTGTGTTTGAATGGAAATGAGGGGTGTATATCCCCATTCATCTTGTTCAAATAATGGGATTGGGTTTGGCTTCTAGTGGTCATTCGACCATCTCAGGGAGTCATGGGTGGCAGAGAGAAGGTGAGTTAGCTCAGCTTGGTTGGTTGAAGGTGTAGAGCTGGCTGCCAAGGAGGAATCGTGGGTTTCTTATAGATTCCAAATGCTCCAATGGGGAGCTTAAGGTGATTTCACCTCCCATGGGTCATGGTCATTCGAACCACCCATTGGGTTAGGTTGGGCAGTGTCTTAGGTGCTTAAGTGGACCATTGAGAGAGTACCTAGTGGGCAAGGAATGGAAATGACCACTTACATTGGTGATTTGTCTCATGTGATGCCCTTGACCCAAGGGTATAATGATCATTTAGCATTGGATTTGATTTTGGCAAAATTGAAAAGAGCCAAAAGTGGGTTAGCCCAAATTTTAAGTCAATTTGAGTTGATTTGGTTAGGTTTGGCTCAATTTGACTCATTTGGATAAAATTGGGTTAGGTTGGGTAAAGTTGATCAATTGGTCAAATTGGGTCAAACTAAGGGTTTAGCCAAGTTCATATGATTATTTGGGATGTCTTGGTTCAATTGGTTTGGTTTAGTTTGGCTTATATTTGATTTTGGATCATTTGAATTCATTTGGCTTAAATGTGTTAAGTTGACTAATTTGACCAAATTGGCCAAATTGGCTTAGGTTGGGTGTTGGTTTGGGTTTAATTGACCCATTGAAGATGATTGTAGGCTTTGGTTTTAATTAATTTGGGCTAAGTAGGTCAATTGAGTTCAATTGGGTCCAATCATGACTGTGGTCAAGTTCAACAAACAATTTTTAGTGAATTTCATCCATTGGTTGCAATCAATTTGACTTATATTTTTATTTTACCTAATTTAGTCTTTTAGGTCAATTTGGGTCAACTTGTGTCAAGAGGGTCAATTTAGTTTTGTTTGACTCAATTAAAGGTCATGTCATATTCAAATACTAATTTTGATTTGGTATGAATCATTTGTTTCAGGGGAATTGGCTTAGGTTGCAATTTTGCTAGTTTGGGTTCATATGGGTTAAGGGGTTGACTTGGTCAAATGACCAAGTTGACATGGTTTGACCCAATTTGTGATAAGTGATCAACCTAGAGTGATCAACAATCATGATTGAAGGTTTTGTTTGACTTGGTTCAATCCAATTTGGGTAGGATTAGAACTTGGCCCAAATAAGTCAGATTGGCCACTTTTGGTCAAGTTGACCTATTGGGTTTAGTTGGCTTGATTTTTGATTGAGTTTGATTTAGTTGAGTTTATATATGGATTTAGGATTGATAAATAAATTCCATTGCAATTGGCTTGGGTTCAAATGGGTTTTGGTTCATTTGAACATTTCAAGTCAAAAGGGTTAAGTTGGGTTTGACTTGGGTTGATTTTGGTTTAGCTTGATGATTGTATATTTCAACTATATTTGTGAATATGATTTAAGGTATGATTGATTCATGAGAAAATCAATTGAATTTGGGTTTTGGAATGAAAAAATTTGGCTAAGTCCATGGAGTTGGGTTATGTGGTTTATGTTTAGATTTTGATTTGATTTGATTTAGTTTTAATGAATTAAATGCATATTTCATTTAAGTTTGTGAAGATGATTGAAAATATTATTGAGTTATGAGAAAATCAATTGAGTTTGACTTGATTTGGATTAAGATTTGGCTAAGTTCATGGGATAAGCTGTATGGCTTAGGAAGGGTTTTGAATTAATTCTATTTAGTTTTGATAATTTGAATGTTGATTCATATAATATATTATTTTACATTACACGTAAAATTGAATCACTTTAAGAAAAAAATGTATAAAATTTGGTTGAAAAATGAACATTTATTTTGGATACAAAATTCCATTCTTTTGATTAAATGACACACCATAGCACACCCCCAATGTTGTTCCCTAAACATACCTTAAATTTGGCCAAATGCCATCATCTCAACCTAGAAATCAATACTTTTATGAATTATACCAGTACAAACTCTACTACATCATACTATAACAAATTAAAATATGATAAACAATAAGTAGTAATACACAATAGTATGCTATAATGCATGATACTACACTGTTATGACATCCTATATTATAATACACTATAACATATTATATTATATTATATTGCATATCACATCATAAGGGATTGCTTAAGATAAAAATCATAAAATTATTCTAAACAATAAAAGACTATTTTTTTAGTCCTATCACTTACATATTTTAAATTGAAATAATATATTATGATGTCATGCTCTACTGATTATTAATTTATCCAAATTCCACCATTTTAAAGTCTAAATCAATATTTTTATAAATAATGCTAGTGTAGGCTCAACTGCATGATTATATAATACTAAAAGAATTCAAAATGCAAAGAATAATATATTATGATATATGATGCTATACTATGCTACAACATATAATATTTATTTAGAACATAAAATATTACTTTTTAGACTATAAGTGGAATAGCACACCTTTGGTACTACAACCTAATTCCCACTTGAAATTTAACAAATTTCATCATCTGATTTATTAAATCAATCTTTTTATGAATTATATTAATATAGACTATAAGGCACAATACCATAACCTACTAAAACATTTCAAAACATCTTATAACATCCAAAAACACATCACTACATGCTCAAATATATGATGCTAGATTATACTATGATATATGGTATTATAATATGAGTTAGGGTTAGGGTTTAGGGTATTCAAATCACTAATAGTCAAGGGAAAGTCTCTTGAAGACATTTTCTTTAGTTATCATAACTATGTTAGAATTAGGTCATTCTTTAGATCTACTCCTAATGACATCTTTATTCAAGGTTTACGGTTTAGGTTAGTTTGTTTATTTTGGGCTTTAGTTTTAGGGTTTGTTTAGTTTAGGTTTAGGGTTTAGGTTTAGGATTTGGGGTTTAGGGTTTAGGTTTAGGTTGTAGGTTTTAGGGTTTAGGTAGGTTTTAGGGTTTAAGATTTAATGTTTTGGCTTTTAGCTTTTGGGTTTAGGGTTTTATTTTTTGGTTTAGGCTTTTGGGTTTAAGGTTTAGGGTTTATGGTTTAGTGTTTAGGGTTTAGAGTTTTAGTTTTAGGTTTAGGGTTTAAGTTTTAGTTTAGGGTTTAGGGTTTAAGGTTTTTTTTAATAGAGGACAAATTCAGATTCAACATTTCTTCTTTTTGATTTCATCAACCAAGTAGCATCCAAAGTTTTCTAAGACATAAGCCATGACATAGATAAAAAAGAGCACCCATAGAGCAGATCAAAAACATTAGATAAGTAGAACCATCTCTACAATAAATACACAGCTCCATGAGCATTAGATCAGATTGGTTATTCTTCGGTTTCTCCAATTCCCATCAAAACCACCCCTGCCTCTCGAGTAACGAGATCCGCCATCATATACCCGATCTCTCCCTTCGCCAAAGCACAACTTTAACCTCCATCGCTTCTCCTACCTACATAACCACCACTGTTCTGATCACCACCTCTATATCCACCAGCACCTCCAGATCGCCCACCACCACTACGATAATCATGGCCTCTGCCTTCGCCTCCATCGCCAGATCTAGATTGAGCCTAGTTGATGGTGATGTTCCTGCCATCAAGATTCTACCTATTTTAGGGTTTAAGGTTCTGGGTTAGTTAGGGTTTAGGTTTTAGGGATGGTTTAAGGTTTAGGGTTTAGGGTTTAGGGTTTAGGGTTTAGGGTTGTAGGTTTTAGGGTTTATATTTTAGGGTTTAGGGTTTAGTGTTTAGGGTTTAGGGTTCAGGGGTTTTAGGTGTAGAGGTTTAGGGTTTAGGGTTTAGTAGGGTTTAGGTATTTGTGTAGTTTAGGGTTTAGGGTTAGTTTTATAGTTTAGGGTTTAGAATTTAAGGTTTAGTTTTTTTTTTAAATTAAGTAAATTGGTAAGTTTAGGTTACATTAGTTTATTTAGTTTATTTTTTATTTATATGAGTATATTTTATTTTATTTTATTTTATTTAGGTTTATTTATTATTTTTAGTATGTTTAGTTTATTTATTTTAGTTTAAGTTTTTACTTTAATTTATTTTTTAGGTTTAAGTTTATTTTTTAATTGGATTTTAGTTTTATTTTCTTTTTTGGTTTAGGTTTTATTTTTTATTTTTAATTTAGGTTAAGGTTTTTATTTTCTTTTTTTAGGTTCAGGTTTTTATTTTAGGTTTATATTTTAGGTTTTATTTTTAGTTTATTTATTATTAATTTATTTTATTTTATTTTTATTTGGTTTTGGTTAAGGTTTAATTTATTTTAGGTTTGGGTTTAGGTTTTATTTATTTCAGTTTAGTTTATTTTAGTTTAGGTTTAGGTTTATTTTATTTTATTTATTTTATTTTTTATTTTAGGTTTAAGTTTTTTTTTTTTTTAGTTTTAGTGTTATTATTTATTCATCTTAGGTTAAATTTTTAGGTTTTTTTTTAGCTTTAGGTTTTATTTATTATTTATTTTATTTTAGGTTTATTTTATTTTATTTTACATTTAGTTTTATTTTATGAGGTTTTTTATTCTTAGGTTTTATTTTATTTTATCTTTTAGGTTTTTCTTTATTTATCTTTATTTATTTTATTTTATTTAGGTTTAGATTTTAATTATTTTATTTAGTTTATTTATTTTTTTTAGGTTTAGGGTTAGGTTAGGGTTTAGGTCAGTTTAGGGTAGGTTTAGTTTTAGTCATAGGTCAGAGTTATTTTAGGTTGGGAGTGGCCCAGTTTAGCCTGGGTATTTAGGGTTAGGCCTTTAGTTTTTAGGGTTTGGTAAGTTTCTTAGGGTCAGGGCCTGGGTAGGTCAGGGCCAGATTAGGGTTTAGTGAATTTTTGGTAGTGGGTTTAGGGTTAAGGTGGGTGTAGGTATAAGAGTTATGGGTGGGAAAGTCAGTTTAGGGAGTTTAGGTTTGGTAGATTTATGGTTTTAGGATTGGGTGGTTTAGGGTGGGTTGGATTTTGAGTTTATGGTTTAGTGTTTAGTGATTTGGTTGGTTAGTTTTTATGTTTTTTTTGTTTGGGGTTTAAGTTTTAAGGTTTTTTTTAACAGAGAATAAATTTAGATTCAACATTTCTTGTTTTTTATTTCGTCAACTAAGTAGCACCCTAGGTATTCTAAGACACAAGTGATTACAGAGATAAAAAAAGAGCACCCTTAGAGCAAATAAAAAACCCTAGATAAGTAGAATCGTCTCTACTATAAAGACACGATCCAATAAGGAATAGATCGAACCATTCTTCAAGTTCTTGAACCACCACCTCTTGAGTAGCGGATCGACCATCATATCCCCGATCTCTCCTCTCACCCACCCATTCTAACCTCCATTATTCTGGTTTAAGTTTTGGTTTTTATTTTATTTTTTTAGGTTTAGGTTTTACATTTTATTTTAGGTTTATTTTTAGTTTTATTTTTTATTTATTTTAGTAATTTTAGTTTATTTTATTTTATTTAGTTTAGGTTTGTATTTTATTTATTTTAGTTTATTTATTTTAGTTTAGTTTATTTTTTTTATTTATTTTTTTTATTTTTTTAGGTTTTTAGTTTAGATTTAGGTTTTATGTTTTTATTTTTATTATTTTTAGGTTTTTTTATTTAGTTTATTTTATTTTATTTTATGCATATTTATTTTTTATCATAAGTTGGTTTTATTTTAGTTTAGTGTTTTATTTTTTATTTAGTTTTATTTTATTTATTTTTTTTTTTTCTTTTATTTTAGGTTTATGTTTAGGTTTTAGTATGGTTTTATTTTATTTATTTATTTATTTTATTTTACATTTTATCTTAGTGTTTAAGTTTTTTTAGGCCAGGGTTTAGGTTTAGGTTTGGGTTTTGGGTTTTAGGTTTGGGCTTTGGTTTTAAGTTTTGTGGTTTAGCCTTTGTGGTCAGCTTAGTTTTTAGGTTTTAGGGTCAGGGTTTGTTTGTTTTAGATTTTGGTCAGTTTCTTTTGGTTTTATTTTTAGGAGCCTGTGGTTAGTGGTAGGTTTTAGGTTTAATTTAGTCAGTTAGGGAGGCAGGTTTAGTGTTTAGTTAGGGCTCAGTTAGGGTTTTGGATCAGTGGCCCACTGGGAGTTGGTAAGAATTTCCTGTGGTTTAATCAAAGGTGGTGGTTCATAGTGGGGTATTTTAGGGCTCAGGTATGGTCAGGTAGTTAGGTGTGTGGAGGGAAAATCAGTAGTAGGGCCCAGGATTTAGATAAGTCATTTGTGAGGGTGAGGTCAGTTAGTGGTCCAGCTCAGGATTGATTTAGGGTTTGGCTCAGGGCCTAGGGCTCAGTGGTTAAGATTTAAGGTTTATTTATTTTTAAAATTAAGTAAACTAATAATTTTAAGTTTATTTATTATTATTTTTGTTTATTTTAATTTTCATTTTAATTAGTTTTTATTTTTATTTACTTAATTTATTTATTTTAGTTTTGGTTTTTTATTGTAGTTTATTTTTTAGGTTTTTTTAGTTTATGTTTCTTTTAGTTTAGTTTTATTTTAATTTTAATTTTAGGTTTAAGTTTTAAATTTTTTTTATTTAGGTTTATTTTTTTATTTTAATTTTTTTAGGTTTAGCTTTAGGTTTTTTTTATTTTTTGTTTATTTTAAGTTATTTTTAGGTTTAGGTTTATTTATAGTTTATTTTATTTTATTTAGTTTAGAGTATAGGTTTAGTGTATTTTAGGTTTAGGTTTAGGTTTTATTTATTTTAGTTTAGGTTTGGGTTTATTTTATTTTGTTTATTCTAGGTTTAGGTTTTTTTTTTCTCCGGTTTAAGTTTTATATTTTATTTATTTTTAGGTTTATTTTTTAGGTTTAGGTTTTAATTTAGTTTTTATTTTGGGTTTATTTTATTTTTATTTTATGTTTTGGTTTTATTTTATTTATGTATTTTATTTTGGGTTTATTTTATTTTAGTTTAAGTTTAAATTTTATTTTAGTTTAGTTTATTTAGGTTTAGATTTTTATTTTAATTTTAGGTTTAGCTTTTGTTTTATTTAGGTTTATTTTAATGTTTTATTTTTAGTTTAGGTTTATTTATAGTTTATTTTAATTTATTTAGTTTGTATAGGATTAGTGTATTTTAGGTTTAGGTTTAGGTTTAATTTATTTTAATTTTAGGTTCTTATTTTATTTTGTTTATTTTAGGTTTAGGTTTATTTTCTTTTTGGGTTTAAGTTTTATATTTTATTTATTTTTAGTTTATTTTTAGGTTTAGGTTTTTATTTAGTTTTTATTTTACTTTATTTTAGGTTTATTTTATTTTATTTTATGTTTGGGTTTTATTTTAATTATGCATTTTATTTTTAGGTTTATTTTATTTTTTTAGTTTAAGTTTTATTAATTTTATTTTAGTTTAGTTTCTATTTTAGTTTAGATTTTAGTTTAAGTTTTAATTTATTTTATTATTTTTAGGTTTAATTTTTATTTTAGGTTTAGGTTCAAGGTTTTATTTTAATTATTAAGGTTTAGGTTATTGATTTTTATTTTTGGTTCATTTTTACGTTTTATTTTTTAGTTTAGGTTTAGGTTTATTTTTTGTTTATTTTATTTTATTTAATTTAGTTTATTTTAGGTTTAGATTAAGTTTTATTTATTTTAGTTTAGTATATTTAAGTTTAGGTTAAGGTTTATTTTATTTTATTTATCATTTTTTTTTTAGGGATTAAGTTTATTTTTTTAGTTTTTAGGTTTATTTATTTGCTATTTTTATTTTATTTTTATTTTATTTTATTTTAGGTTTAGTTTATTTTTAAACATTTAGTTTTATTTTATTTTAAATTTTTATTCTTAGTATTATTTATTTCTTTAATTTTATGTTTTTTTTTTTTAGTTTAATTTATTTTTTTTATTTTTTATTTTATTTTATTAGTTTTAGTTTTTAGTTTAGGATTTTATTTTATTTTATTATTTTATTTTATCTATTTGGGTTTTATTTATTTTATTTTTAAGTTTTATTTAGTTTAGTTTAGGTTCAGCTTGGGTTTAAAGTTTAGGGTAGGTTTATGGTTTGTGGTAGGGTTTATTAAAGTAGGGTTAGGGTCTGAGATGGGATAGTAGGCCTGTGTTTGGCTCATATTAGGGGCTTTAGATTTGGGGGGTTTGGGTAGGGTAGGATTTGTGTGGTAGGTGTGGTATGGTTTATGGTCAGTTTAGTGAGGTTTGGGTTTAGGTCAGGGTTAATTAGGGTTATGGTAGTGAGTTAAAGGGTAGGGTAGGTTTAGGGTTAGGTTAAGGTAGATTAGGATGTGGATTATATTGTGGTTTAGGGTTTAAAGTTTAAGGTTTTAGTGGTTTAATTTAGTTGGTTAGGGTTATTTTCAACCCAATTAAAAAATTTGGGATTAATTACTCAACCAAGGAGTAATTAAGCTAATTAATTTTTCAAATAAACTTTAATTACTAGAAAATTAGTTGAGATCATTTTAATTAATTCTCCTCTAAATTACCATTAAAGTGAGTATTTATTTTCATTTATTTATTTATTTATGATGTTCTATGATTTTTAGAAGTTTCAGCCATCGAAAGTGATAATTAAGCCTAATCCTGTTGGCGCCATGTGGCGCCTTGGGATTGGCTACTTAAACTTATCCGACTCGGCACTTACATGGCGGTGACAGATGTGCTTTCTTGTTTATCCCATCTAGATCGATGCTACGATTAATCCCAATAGGATTAAATCGATCAATCTAGCAAATTTAATCATGAATCAAAGTGAAGCGGTGTGATCTAACTCACGCGAGTGAGGGAGAGAGAGTGCCACCACCATTACTCACTTGATCTAATTTTACCCAAGCTGAGATCAACTCCAAAAGGATCCCACATCTTATGACATCGATCGGAGGGGTTCCAATGGTCAATATCACACAAGATGAAAGTTTTCTTCAAAAAGTTCCAACCCATTTTTTGCCTAAGGACCGATTTTAGAAGCATACCTCGCCGGAGCTCAAGACTAGCGGCTAGAATGATTAAGGAAGCTTCATCTAGTTGAGACGAAGCCCTATTGTGTAGCAATTGGATCAATTCCTTGACGTTCGCTCGAAAGGCCATGAACTGACAATTTGGAGTTCAACTTTGATCAAGTCATGCTCAAGAGAAGCTTGGGAGATGATCTTCTAGCTCAATGAGGCATGTGGAAGGTGCGCTCAAAGTTAATTTGAGTTTGATGGAGAAATAGAGAAGTTAGGTTGAAAATGGGAGCATCCTATTTTGAAATGGATGGGAATGAAATTTTTTGATCGAGGAACAGCTGGGAGCTTGGGGGAATGGGTCTAGCAGCCTTGGGTAGGGCTCGGAAGTATTAGTGCTTGTTTGAGTGGAAACAGCTATATACCCCTTCATCTTGATCGCATGATGGGATCGTTTGGTTTCTAGTGGCCATCCGCCATCTCATGTCGTGTAGGTGGAGGGGTGAGTTGACTCCTTGGTTGGTTGAAGGTGTGGAGGTGGCCAAAGAGGAATCATGGGTGTCCTATGGGTTTGAAATTCTCAATAGGTGGCTAGGTGATTTCACCTCCTATGGGTCATGGCCAACCCAACCACCCCTTGGGTCAAGTTGGACAATGTCCTATGTGCCTAGGTGGACCATTAGAAGAGTATCAAGTGGCCAAAGAATGGAAATGACCACTTACATGGGTGATTTGTCTCATGTGATTCCCTTGACCCAAGGGTAGAAGGATCATTTTTCATTGGATTTGATTTGGGTTGATTTGAAATCAGCCATAGCCCAAATTTCAAGTCAATTGGAGTTGATTTGGTTAGGTTTGCCTCAAATTGACTCATTTAGGTCAAATTGGGTTAGGTTGGTCAAGTTGACAAATTAGTCAAATTGGGTCAAACCAAGGGTTGGGCAAAGTTCATATGATTATTTGGGATGTATTGGTTCAATTGTTTTGGTTTAGTTTGGTTTAGATTTGATTTTGGCTCATCTAATTCATTTTGGTCAAATTATGTTAACCAATTTGATCAAATTGGCCAAATTAGCTTTAGTTGACCAATTGAAGATGATTGTAGGCTTTGGTTTCCATTAATTTGGATTTGGTTTTGATTTTTGCCAACTTGAACCTTTAGGTCAATTTGGGCTATGTAGGTTAATTGAGTTCAATTGGGTCCAATCATGGCTTTGGTCAAGTTCAACAATCAATTTAGAATAAACTTGAGTCATTGGTTGCAATCAATTTGGTTTATATTTTGATTTGGCCCAATTTGGTCTTTTAGGTCAATTTGGGTCAACTTGGGTCAAGAGGGACAAAATGGTTTTGGTTTGACTCAATTGAAGGTCAAGTCATATTTAAATATTGATTTTGTTTTGGTATGAATCATTGGTTTCAAATGATTTGGCTTAGGTTGTAATTTGGCTAGTTTGGGTTCATATGGGTTAATGGGTTGACTTGGTTAAATGACCAAGCTAACTTGGTTTGACCCAATTTGTGATAATTAATCAACCTAGGGTGATCAACAATCATGATGGGAGGTTTTGATCAGCTTGGTTCAATCCAATTTGGGTAGGATTAGAACTTGGCTCAAATAGGTCAAATTGGCCACTTTGGGTCAAGTGGACCAATTGGGTTTAGTTGGCTTAATTTTTGGTTGAGTTTGAATTAGTTGAGTTTATATATGGATTTGGGATTGATATATAACTTCAATTGTAATTAGCTTGGGTTCAAATGGGTTTTGGTTCATTTGAACATTTCAAGTCAAAAGGGTTAAGTTGAGTTTGACTTGGGTTGATTTTGGTTTGGCTTGATGATTGTAGATTTAATTTATATTTGTGAATATGATTGAAGGTATGATTGATTCATGAGAAAATCAATTGAATTTGGGTTTTGGAATGAAGGAATTTGGCTAAGTCCATAGAGTTGGGTCATGTGGCTTTGGTTTGGATTTTGATTTGGTTTGATTTAGTGTTGATGATTTAAATATATATTTTTCATTTCATGAAGATTATTGAAAATATGATTGATTTTGAGAAAATCAATTGAGTTTGACTTGATTTGGAATAAGATTTGGCTATGTCCATGAGATAGGAAGGATTTTGATTTAATTTGATATAGTTTGATTTAGTTTTGATCATATGAATGTAGATTTGATTTATATTTAGGAAGATGATTGAAGATATAAACTGATTATTAGAAAATATATTGATTTTGGATTGATTTGGATTAATATTTAGCTAAGTCCATAGGATAGGTCATATGGCTTAGAAAGGGTTTCAAGTTTGGATTTGATCATGGGCTTCAATCATTTGGTTTTGAAATTTGGGTTTGGATTCAGATTTTAATTTGATGTTTGAATTGAACTTGAGGTTTCATTTTAGAAGGTGAACATGGATTGGATTTGGGTTGTAGGGTAGGTGAATTATCCTAATCCCTAAGGCATAACCTAATCCTATGGTAAACCCTTCTAATTCCTTAGGCTTAGGTTAAGTGTTTACTTATTTATTAGAAGTGTCTTATGACTAATGAAGTCTTAATGTCTAGAAGACTCCTAAGTCTAAGATGGGAAGATTGAATCCGCACTCCAAAAGTGAGGTCAACAGGCCTTAGGCTCTACAGTGTTGCCCTTAAAGATAGATGATTGGAAGACTGAAGCCATGTTTCATATTAAATACTCGAATATATCTTTCAATGCTTTTTTTGGGAGATCATGGATACATGAGAACAACATAGTTCCATTCCTTCTACATCAATGTACGATGTTTGTGAGAGGTTGGATCGTCTACTGTGTTAAAAGGGAGCTCAAGCCATATATAGTTCATGAGGTCAGCATATATGAGGATGCGTCATACTACCTCCCTCAAAATTAGCAAATCTATTCTCGTGAACTTGGCCAAAATTTAAAAATAAAAGAAAAAGAAAATGATAAAAGAAGAATAAAAGAAATAGAGAATAAAAGAGAAAATGAAAATGAAAATATAAGGGAGTGAAAATAGACGTTGGGGAGGAAGTGGAGCCATACATTAGATTCCACCCACAGTTTATTGCTCCATTCGAGCATATGGGTAGAACAACTTAACCTCCACCAAAGTGGAGGAAGACCGCTTTAGAGGCAGTCATAGGGGTGCAAAACCTCTTTATTCACCACCCAATAAAAGGTATGTCCCAGCTACCAGGAGTACACCTACTATCCATTTAGACTTAGAATCTAGTTCATAGGATGAGTTTTATATGGTTAGCACACCGGCCACCTCTTCTCAGTAGTAGATTCCCTTGGAGGTAAGACTTGAACCAGAAAGTGATGAAGACTAGGTTCCAAAGCAAAGCATAAGTGTATCAAAGTCTTTATGTGAAACTGTTAGTTATCAGTTGAGAACTTTATCTCGACCCCACTTTCCTCAAAAAAGCTAAAGGCTTGGTGGTTAAGGAAGCTCTTAAGTAATCTACAAGTGTGAAGACTGAGGTTCTTTTCGGGAGCATCATCCTCCAAGAAGTTGATGTAGAACGAGGATGATTCATATTAAAGATTTAATTGAATTACCTTTTGATTGGTACTTGCTTTGTGTTCATAATTTAGCAAAGAAAGGGTTAGTCCCACATACTTGGTCAAAGCACAGGTCAGGCTACTTCGAAAGAATATGGAAGTAAATATAAAATCTCTCAATCAAGACGTGACTAGGATTCAATACAAGGTGATAATGACACGCTAATCATTACCAATCATTTGGAATATGAAAGATTCTTTTCAAATCACATTAACTCATATGAAGAGTTATGCTTAGAAACTTCAGATGATTCAAATGATTTTGAATTCAAATATGCACCACCAGAGTTCGAAGAAGAGATCAAGTCCATCGACGAGCTTAAGGAAATCAACTTAGGAACTAGAGAAGATCCACACCTGACATACATCAGTTCTTTATTGAATAAAATTGAAACTAATGACTTCGTTAGGCTATTGACTGAGTTTAAGGGTTGCTTTGCATGGAGTTATAAAGAGATGCATGGATTGACTCTTGATATAGCGGTCCATAAACTAGCAATAGAGCTTATTGCTAACCCTATCAAGAAAGCTCTTAGACACATGCGATTAGACATAGAACAATAGGTCATTTATAAAGTCAAGAAACTGATCGATGATGGCTTCATTTAAGAAGAAAAATATCCTACCTGGTTAGCCAGTGTCATCCTAGTTAAGAAAAAGAATGTCTAAATTCTCAATGCATTGATTTTTGGGATTTAAATAAGGCATGTTGAAAAGACAAATTTTCACTATGAATGAATGGTGGACATTGCCTCATCTCATGCGTAGTCTCATGGATGGCTCATTTAGATATAACCAAATAAACATGGCCCTTAAAGATGAAAGAAACACTACTTTTAGAACCTCGATTGGAATCTATTACTATAAGGTCATGCCTTTTAGCCTTAAAAATGCTAGTGCTACATACCAGTGAGAAATCAATCGAATCTTCGATGAACTCATTCATTGTCATGTCGATGATTTCTCATAGATTAAAGACCATCTCTTTGACTTGAGTAGTTTTCAAACATTTAAGATAATTTAACCTCAAAATGAATCCAGAAGTTTCCATTTGGAGTAGCTTTATTGGGTTTATTTGACACCATGGAATCAAATTGATCAGAAGATCAAAGCGATATTAGAAATGCCACCCCCTAAAAGTTTAACTCAACTAAGATCATTCCAGGAGTGGTTGGCATATCTAAGATGTTTTATATCCAACTTATCGGGAAAATGTCATCCATTCTCAGCACTTGTCAAAAAGGACACCTAGTTCAAGTGGGATGACAAGTTTGAGCATGCCTTCAAAGACATCAAGCATTACCTGATGATGTCACTAATTCTAGTAGCTCCTATCCCGGGCAAGCCACTCATACTTTACATTACTACATTAGAAGACTCCCTTGGTGCTTTGTTGGCCCAAGCCAATGATGAAGAAAAGGAAAATGCACTCTAGTGCCTCAGAAGTCATCTAATCCATGCCGAGGCTAATTATCCACCCATTAAGATGCATTAGCTTTTAATCCTTGTATCAAAGCTATAGCACTACATGCTTTCATAAGGTGAACTTAATCTCTATGATAAATCCACTGATCTCATGACATGGCTGGTGCTATCCAGACAGTTGGTATGATGGTCCATGATCCTTCATAGTTTGACATTACCTTCTTATCCCTCCTTGCAATGAAAGGACAAGCGCTAGCAGATTTCTTAGTAGCACACCCACTTCCTGCTGACTCTCCGCTTAGTGATGATCTCCCTGATGAACAAATCATGAACTTAGGGGATACTAGCATTCACTCTTGGGAGATGTACCTTGATGGTGCAGCTTCCTCTCAAAGAGGAGAAGAACCACAATCTATTATTCGAGGAATGGTAGGGGTAGAAATAGTTCTCTTAATTTTGGACTGATATGTGAATATGAAGCCCTGATTGACGGTCTGGAGTTATCTGTTACTCTAAACATCCAGAACCTCAACATCTTTGGGGATTCTCAGCAAGTAATTAACCAAATCAATGAGTCCTATGAGGTTATAAAGTCCAAGCTCCATCACTACCATAAGTACATCATGGAGTTGTTGGCCTAAATCCAAGAGGTTACCATTTATAAGATTCCTCCAAGAGAGAATCTCAGTAGTGCTTGCCAAGGTTGGCATGTGAGGATGAGTCCATATCAATAAAGGTCCAAAATATACAAGTCTTATCCACTATTGATACTGAACTCATCAAAAAGTACTCCCTTAAAGGGGAGGTTGCCATTGCAAAGAAGGATGAGAGTTAGATTGGAGGCAACTATTCATGGATTACCTAAATAAAGGAAAACTACCTCAAGAAAAGTCCCAAGCCCATTAGATTAAGTAGAGAGCACATTCTTACGCTCTTGCGAATGGTGTCTTGTGCCGATGGACTTTCGATCATATGTGGTTACATTGTTTAAACAAGCATGAAGCTCGTAAGATTATTACTGAGGTACACTCAAGATTATGTAGAGCCAACCAATTCGGTCTAAAGATGAAAGACAAGATCAAGAAATTAGGATACTACTGGTCATCGATGATAAAAGATTGCATGGATACGGCTAGGTGATGCCACCAATATCAAATACACGGTGTCGTCCTACACCAACCACCCAACATTCTATGATCTACAATGTCCTCATGGCCATTCAAGTGTTGGGGTACCAACATAGTGGGTCTGATTGATCCTCCTTCTTCCAAGGGTCATCAGTTCATCTTAGCTACTACTGACTACTTTTTCAAATGGGCAAAGGCGATTCCACTTAGAGATCAGAACTCAGCATGTGCTCTAGTTTTTTAAGAATGATATCGTATATAGGTTTGGAGTGCCTCGACAAATTATATCTGATAATGGTACTGCATTCAAGAGCACCAAGATCAATAACTTTCTAAGAGATAGAATATATTATAGATATTCTACCATCAGCTACTTGAGGGTAAATAGCTAAGCAAAAGCCTTCAATAAAACTCTTATTCAAATACTGAAGAAGACACTCGGCAATAATAAGGGATAGTGTATGAGTAGTTAGTTGAGGCCTTGTGGGCCTATCGCACCACCTATAAAATTACAACTCAATCTACTCCTTTCTCCTTAGTGTATGGGTCTGTAGCTGTTTTACCATTAGAAGTCCAACTCCCACCATTAAGGATAGTTGTGGGTAAAGATCACAAGAGTAATGCCAAGTTTAGAAATGCGTGAAGGTTTGGTGGAGAGACACTTGTGGGTATGCCAAAACCTTGAGTTGTATAAAGATAAATTGATTCGAGCTCACAACAAGTTCGTCCATCCTAGACCTTTTCAAGTAGTAGAGCTTATTTTAGATCTAAGGAGATCGATTGTTGCCCATCGTAAGATGGGAGGAAGGCCCTTTTTCCATAGAGAAGGCCTACCAAAGCGGATCTTATCAGCTTATTAAGCATAAGGGAGCAGACCCAATGCTTCCAATCAATGGGATCTACTTAAAGAAATATTATAAATCATGTTTGAAAATAATTATCATCAATGAAAATTTCATTTTGAATTCAATCTCTTCCATGTTGAAAGTATTCTTATTTGTATATGCCACGATGTGTTTAGGGTAGGTGTAAGGAACCCGAGTGGCATTCTAACCTTCATCAACACAATAAAAATATAAACTACACTCAAAAATATAAAATAAACACATATCATTTATCTCAAGCTACTCTGAGTTAAGATAACCCCCAATGCCACTCAATAGTCGCTTATGAAATGCTTACCCTCTAGTGTGTCACCTGTCTTCTTTCTTTTGAGGATGTAAGTCTGCTACACTTTCCTTCTTTACTTGCCTACTACACACCGACAAATGCCTTGTTAGTTTAGTAGGCCTTACGGCATGGCCGATAAGCTACCTCATGTGGGCTTCGTTTAAGAGGATGTGAGTCTGCTACACTTTCTTCTTGGATTAGCCTTCGTGCAATAATTGGGTCAAGTATATTTAAGGTTTAGGATATGTCCCCTAGTGACTCCTTCCCTCTTGACTACTTCAAGTCGAGGTCTAGTACTTCCTCGAGGCTCCCCGCTTAGTAGTCGCTCTAGGTCAGATAGCATCTGTCCCATTGATGATAGGCTATCTCGATGTTCAGTTCCACTTGGAAAGTTATAAGCCTACATCCTTTCTTTTCAGATTGATCATTGCACACCAACGGGCACCTTAGGTTGGTTGGTTCACACTAAATTGATGGATACAACACTCATGTTGATAGAAACACCGTTAGTTGGTTGGTTCTCGCACCTTAGAATACATCACTCATGGTAGATGTAAGTCTGCTACACTTTCTCCTTGAGTTGGCCATCTTACACCTATAAGCTTTCTTTTCCAGGGCTTAGAGTAAAGCCCCTAGTAGTACCTCCCCTATGGGCACTATATTTGGATCACATTTTTTGCGACCCCGTTTAGACACTACCTAGGTTACTATCGGATTAGATAGTTCCCCTTTCTTAATAACCACCCCTGTGGTTAGAGAATTCATCATGGATGCGATTCTCCCTCTAGTAAATTTGAGATAGGACATATTTTCTCAATATAGTCCCTCACACACTAAGGTCCATGCAAAGATATAAACAAAATATATATTCACTTGTGGATTAGAAGACACCATTAGTAGTTTTTTCCCAAGGGCATCCTTACTTTAGGTAGTGTCAAAAAACCTATAAGAATCACCAGTACTCTTAAGTTGATATAAGTCCCCATCATTCACTCAAGAGTCACCCTTAAGTCAAGTTATTTTTGTTGTGCTACCAATAGGTCACCCCAATGGTTGTTCCTTACTTTAGAAGATGTAAATCTACTAGACCTTCTTCCTAGCACAATCAAAGCCAACTGGTTGGCTTCTCCATAGTAGACTATCCCTTTGGATTTATAAATTTGAGATAAGATAAGTCCGATATAGCCCCTTCTCAGTGGGTCCATCGCACACTAACATGGTCCATAAATTAAATCTATTAAATTTAATCCAGCTCACATCCCCAGTGGATATGCCCTCAATTTGAAATCAAACTAAACCAAAAAAAACCATATCAAATCACATGAAATGAAGATAAAATTAATTCTAACTACTTTTGAGTTGACAGAAGTCCCTAGTGGCAGTCACTCAGTAGTCACCCTAGGTTAGGTTCAATTTGTTGTGCACCCAACAAGTCACCACAGCGATTGTTTCTTGCTTTGGAAAATGTAAGTATGATATGCCTCTTCTTAGCACAACCATTGCACATCGAAAGGTAACCCCTTCGGTTAGCTAGCTCTACCCTGCAGCTGGTAGACTATCCCTTTGGATTTGTAAACCTGAGGTAGGTTAAAGTTGATATAGCCCCTTCTTAGTGGATTCATCACACACCGATAGGGTCCATACATTAACTCAGATTAAATAAAACCAAATTTGATTTTCCCTAGTGGAGTTAAATCACACCCTTTTCCCTAGTGGAGCCCCAAATCATATGTAAACAAGTCAAGAAAATAAATCAAATTCAAAACAAACCTCCCTAGTGGAGCCAAAATAAACTAACTCCCCTAGTAGAGTCTAAATTAAAGAAATCAAACTAAACTCTTATTCCTAGTAGATACATCCCTAAATAAATCTATGGAATAAAACTCAAATCCCAATCCCCAGTGGATAGCTTGAACCTTCTTCCCTAGTGGAAGGTTCATATACCCGATCCCCAGCAGATATGCCTCCACATTAATTAAAACTAAACAAATTAAAGTTGATTCAATCTTAATCCATAGTTTATTATATATTCTTATCCCCAAGGGATCTTCTTCCCACAAATCATATAGTCAAATCAAATTCAAACCTTATCCCCAATAGATTTTCTCTATGCCCTCACATAGACCCTCACATGTCATGTCCAATGTATGTGTGATCCCCTAATGGATCTCACTCCATGTCTTTGACATGGAATTCTCATCAAATCTTATTTCTTCTCTTAGTCACACCTTTAATACTTCAACAAAAAGCCTAATAATATATTTGTTCAAATTACATCATCTTAACATTGTAATCAACATTTCATGATTTATGATTGTGCAAGCTCAAACTAACTATACAATATCATGCTAAACATATTATTGTGTAAATTAACACATTATATTATATTATAATATATGATGTTATATTATAATTTGCTATAATATAATATATTGTCTAATAGTACACCTCATTAAAATCACTTAAAAGAAACAAATAAAAAAAATTTCTCAAAATATAAATAATGTTCATTTTGGATGTAAAATTGCTATTTTTCCTATTAGAAATGGTACAAAATAGCATAATTTATGTGTTGCTTCTTGGTGTGTACCATGAATTTGGCAAACTCTTCCATCTCAACCTTCAAATTAAACCTTTTGTGATTTTTGACCCAACTTATTATAAAAAAAGTAAAACATACTAAAACTTACAATTACATTGAGTAACACATCACCACATTCATATATATGTGAGGTTATACTGTTATGTACATTATATTTTAATATGCTTTCATATAATATATTATCTTACATTACACCTAAAATTGAATCACTCTAAGAAATTTTTTTTAAAAATTGGTTGAAAAATGAACTTTTATTTTGGATACAAAATTCCATTCTTTTGATTAAATGACACACCATAGCACACCCCCAATGTTGTTCCCTAAACTTTTAAATTTTGCCAAATCCCATCATCTCAGCCTATAAATAAGAATTTTTGTAAATTATACTAGTACAAACTCTACTACTAGTACAAACTCTACTATAACATATAATATTATATTATATTACTTATCACATCATAAGGGATTGCAGATAATAAATCATAAATTTATTTGAAATAATAAAAGTCTATTTTTTTGTCATATCAGTTACATATTTCAAATCATAAATTTATTTGAAGAAATAAAAGACTATTTTTTTGTCATATCAGTTACATATTTTAAATTGAAATAATATATTATGATGCCATGCTCTATAGATTATGAATTTGGCCAAATTTTACCATTTTGAAGTTTAAATCAAAATTTTTATAAATAATGCTAGTGTAGGCTCGACTGCATGATTGTATAATACTAAAGGAATTTAAAATGCAAAGAACAATATATTATGATATATGATGCTATACTATGCTACAACATATAATATTTATTTAGAACATAAAATCTTACTTTTTAGACTACAAGTGGCATAGCACACCTTTGGTACTACAACCTAATTCCCACTTGAAATTTAACAAATTTCATCATCTAATTTATTAAATCAATCTTTTTATGATTTATATTAATATAGACTATAAGGCACAATACCATAATATACTAAAACATTTCAAAACATCTTATAACATCAAAAAAAAATCACTACATGCTCAAATATATGATGTTAGATTATACTATAATATATGGTATTATAATATGAGTTAAGGTTAGGCTTTAGGGTATTCAAATCTCTAATAGTCAAGGGAAAGTCTCTTGAAGAGATTTTCTTTAGTTATCATAACTATGTTAGGATTAGGACATTTTTTAGATCTACTCCTAATGACATCTTTATTCAAGATTTAGGGTTTAGGGTTTGGGTTTAGGGTTAGTTTAGGGTTTAGGGTTTAGGGTTAGTTTAGGGTTTAGGGTTTAAAGTTAGTTGATGGTTTAGGGTTTAGTGTTTAAGATTTGGAGTTTAGGGTTTAGGGTCTAGGGTTATAGGTTTAAGGGTTAGTGGGTTTAGGGTTTAAGGTTTGGTTTAGGTTTGTGGTTTTTGGGTTTAGGTTTAGTGTTTAGATTTGTTTAGGGTTTAGGTTTTAGTTTTAGTTTAGGGTATAAGTTTTGTTTGTGGTTTAGGGTTTTTTTAATAGAACAAATTGAGATTCAACATTTCTTCTTTTTGATTTCATCAACCAAGTAGCATCCCAAGTTTTCTAAGACATAACCAATGAAATAGATGGAAAAGGAGCACCCATAGAGTAGATCAAAAATCTTAGATAAGTAGAATTGTCTCTATAATAAGGACATAGTTCCATAAGCGTATATCAAATCCATTTCGTTCCCCATCAACCACCCCCTCTCGAGTAGTGAGATCCCATCATATCTCATCTCTCCTCAAGACAACTATAACTCCTCCTCCCTACCTCCATAACCACCACCGACCACCACCTCCTATATCCACCAGCACCTCCAAATCCCCTGCCACCACTATGATAATCTGGCCTCACTCGCCCATCCTGATCTAAATTGAGCCGATGGTGATCCGCCATCAAGATCCTATTCTGGCTTAAGGTATAAGGTTAGTTTAGGTTGGTTTATAGGTTTATGGTTTAGGGTTTAGGGTTTGTTGGGGTTGGTGGGTTTAGGGGTTTTGTTTGTTTAAGGTTTAGGTTTTATGTTTTAGGTTTGTGTTTGAGTTTAGGTTTAGTTTTGGGTTTAGCTAGGTTTGTTGGGTTGTAGTTTAGGTTTGGGGTTATTTATGGTTTAGGGTTTAGTATTTTGTTTAGAATTTAAGGTTTAGTTAACTTTTTAAATTAAGTAAATTAGTAGGTTTAGGTTTATTTAGTTTATTTAGTTTATTTTTTATTTATTTGAGTTTATTTTAATTTATTTAATTTTATTTTATTTATTATTTTTAATTAGTTTAGTTTATTTATTTTAGGTTTATTTATTTTAGTTTGGGTTTTTATTTTAATTTATTTTATATTTAAGTTTATTTTTAGTTGAATTTTATTTTTTATTTTCTTTGGTTTATATTTTTTATTTTTAGGTTTAGGTTTTATTTTATTTTTTATGTCGGTTTTAGGTTTTATTTTAGGTTTATTTTACTTTTAGTTTAGGTTTAGGTTTATTTTACTTTATTTTATTTTATTTAGTTTTGGTTTTGGTTTAGGTTTAATTGATTTTAGGTTTGGGTTTTCATTTTATTTATTTTAGTTTAGTTTATTTTAGTTTAGGTTTATGTTTATTTTATTTTTATTTTAGGTTTAGGTTTTAGTTTGGGTTTAGGTTTATTATCTATTCATTTTTTTTAGTTTTATTTAGTTTATCTTTTAGGTTTTTTTTTTTTTATTTTATTCATTTTATTATTATTTTACATTTAGTTTTTTTTATTAAGGTTTTTTTTTATTCTTAGGTTTATTTTATTTTTACTTAGTTTAGTTTTCTTTTATTATTTTATTTTTTTATTTTATTTTTTATTTTAGTTTAGGTTTTTTTTAATTTTATTTAATTTATTTCTTTAGTTTAGTTTTTTAAATATTTATTTTTAGGTTATTTAGTTCAGTTTGTTTAGGGTTTTAGGTGTGGCCTAGGGTTTAGTTTAGGGTCAGTTTGTTTAGGGTTTTAGGTTTTGTTCATTCAGGTCAGCCCAGGTTTGGGGGTTTAGTTTGGATTTTAGGCTAGGTTTAGGTTAGTAGGTTCAGTTTTGGGGTTTAGGGTCAGGTGTGATCTGTGGTTAGGGCTATTTAGATTTAGTTAGGATTGGCCTGTGGGGTTATTTAGGTTATTTTATTTGTTTAGGGTTATAAGTGGTTTTATTTAGTTTTGCTTAGTGGCCCAGGTTATTTTAGGTTTTATGATTTTGTGATTAGGGTTTATAGTTTTTTTTATTTGTGGTTTAGGTTTTATGGTTTTGGATTCTTTGGTTTAGTTTTTGTGGTTTTTTTTTGTTTAGGTTTTTATTTTTTTAATAGAACAAATTTGATTCAACATTTCTTCTTGATTTCATCAACCAAGTAGCACCTAGGTTCTCTAAGACATGACAAAGATAAAAAATAACTAGCTAATAGGTAGAATCATCTTTATGAGACAGCTCCATAAGGAGCCGGATCCCATTCTTTAATTTATCCACTTGAACCATCTAGTAGTAATGACCATCATATATTTTTGCCACCATTATAACCTCCATCGCTTAGTTTAGGTTTTTATTTTATTTTTAGTTTAGGTTTTATTTTAGGTTTATTTTATTTTTTTAGTTTTGGATGATTTTAGTTTATTTTATTTTATTAGGTTTAGGTGTAAGTTTTATTTATTTTAGTTTAGGTTTAGCTTTATTTTATTTTATTTATTTTATTTTTATTTTCAGTTTAGGTTTTTTTTTAGTTTAGGTTAGGTTTTATTTTTTATTTTAAGTTTATTTTTTAGGTTTATATTTTATTTAGTTTTATTTTATTTTATTTTATGTTTATTTTATTTAGGTTTTTTATTCTTAAGTTTATTTTATTTTTTAGTTTAGTTCAGGTTTTTATTTTTTTATTTTAGTTATTTTTATTTTTTTATTTTATTTTTAGGTTTATGTTTAGGTTTTAATATAAATTTTTATTTTAGTTATTTATTAATTTTATTTTTACATTTTATTTAGTTTATGTTAAGGTTTTTATGTTTTTAGGGTTTAGGGTTTAAAGTTTTGGGTTTAGGGTTTTAGGGTTTAGGGTTTAGGGTTTTGGGTTTTAAGTTTTAGGGTTTAGTGTTTAAGGTTTTATGGTTTATGCTTTAAGGTTAGATTTTAGGGTTTATGGTTTAGGGTTGGGGGTTTAGGGTTTTAGGGTTTTGGGATTTGGGTTTTGGGTTTAGGGTTTTAGTGTTTAAGGTTTAAGGTTTTAGGGTTTAGGTTTTAGTGGTAGAGTTTAAGTTTAGGGTTTAGTTTTAAGCTTTTGAGTTGAGGTTTTAGAATTTAGGGATTTAATTTAGGAGTTTAAGGTTTACAATTTAGTCTTTAGAGTTTAGTGTTTAAGGTTTGAGTTAGTTTAGAAGTTTATTTATAGTTTTGAGTTTAGTTTAAGTTTAGTGTTTAAGTTGAGTTAGGAGTTTAAGTTTAGGGTTTAAGTTTAGAATTTAAGTTTTGGGTTTAGGATTTAGGGTTTAGGGTTTAGGATTTAGGGTTGTAGATTTAAGGTGATAGGTTTAGGGCTTAGGGTTTAGGGTTAGTTTTAGGGTCTAGTTTTAAGGTTTGGGGTTTAGGATTTAGGGTTGAGGGATTAGGGTTTAGGGTTTAGGGTTTAGGATTTAAGGTTTGTTGATTTTTTAAAATTATGTAAACCAATAAGTTTAGGTTTATTTAGTTTATTTATAATTTATTTTAATTTATTTTAATTTTAACTCTTAATTTGGTTTAACTTTTATTTTTATTTAGTTTAGTTTATTTATTTTGATTTTGGTTTTTTATTGTAGTTTATTTTTTAGTTTTAGTTTAGGTTTATGTTTCTTTTTAGTTTAGTTTTATTTTTATTTTATTTTTAGGTTTACATTTTATCTTTTATTTTCAGGTTTAGGTTTAGGTTTTTACTTTAATTTTTTAGGTTTAGCTTTTAGGTTTACTTTTAGGTTTTATTTTTTAGTTTAGGTTTAGGTTTATTTATAGTTTATTTTATTTTATTTAGTTTACAGTATAGGTTTAGTGTATTTTAGGTTTAGGTTTAGGTTTTATTTTTTTCAGTTTAGGTTTGGGTTTATTTTATTTTTTTTATTTTAGGGTTAGGTTTTTTTTTCTAGTTTAAGTTTTATATTTTATATATTTTTAGGTTTTATTATTAATTTTATTTTTTTTAGGTTTAGGTTTTAATTTAGTTTTTATTTTATTTTATTTTAGGTTTATTTAATTTTTGTTTTATATTTTGGTTTTATTTTATTTCTGTATTTTATTTTTAGGTTTATTTTATTTTCTTAGTTTAGTATAAGTTTTTATTAACTTTATTTTAGTTTAGTTTTTATTTTCAAGTTTAGGTTTTTATTTTAATTTTTTAGGTTTAGCTTTATGTTTTTTATTTTAGGTTTATTTTTATGTTTTATTTTTTAGTTTAGGTTTAGGTTTATTTATAGTTTATTTTAAT
Source organism: Cymbidium sinense (assembly GCA_021442155.1). Classification (NCBI taxonomy): domain Eukaryota; kingdom Viridiplantae; phylum Streptophyta; class Magnoliopsida; order Asparagales; family Orchidaceae; genus Cymbidium; species Cymbidium sinense. The sequence continues at coordinate 362,617,687 of CM038214.1, read as the reverse complement.
TTATTTAGTTTAGAGTATAGGATTAGTGTATTTTAGGTTTAGGTTTAGGTTTAATTTATTTTTATTTAGGTTTGGGTTTATTTAATTTTGTTTATTTTAGGTTTAGGTTTATTTTCTTTTTAGCTTTAAGTTTTATATTTTATTTATTTTTAAGTTTATTTTTTAGGTTTAGGTTTTTATTTAATTTAATTTTATTTGTATTCTATGTTAGGGTATTATTTTATTTATGCATTTTTATTTTTAATTTAATTTTATTTTTTTAGTTTAGTTTAAGTTTTTATTAATTTTATTTTAGTTTAGTTTCTATTTTTAAGTTTAGATTTTAGTTTAAGTTTTTAATTTATTTTATTATTTTTAGGTTTATGTTTAGGGTTTTATTTTAATTTTTAAGGTTTAGGTTTTGATTTTTATTTTAGGTTTATTTTTAGGTTTTATTTTTTAGTTTAAGTTTAGGTTTATTTTTTGTTTATTTTATTTCATTTTATTTAGGTTTAGTATATTTTTGGTTTTGGATCAGGTTTTATTTATTTTAGTTTATTATATTTTAGTTTAGGTTAATGTTTATTTAATTTTATTTATTTTATTTTATCTTAGGTTAAGGTTTATTTTAGTTTAGGGATTAGGTTTTATTTTTATTTTTTTTTAGGTTTATTTTTTAGGTTATGGTTTTTATTTGATTTTTATTTTATTTTATATTAGGTTTATTTTGATTTTTAATTTACATTTAGTTTTATTTTACTTAAGTTTTATTCTTAGGGTTATTTTATTTCTTAGTTTAGTTTATGTTTTTATTTATTTTAGTTTAGTTTTTTTTTTTCTTTTTTTATTTTATTATATTTTTAAGTTTAAGTTTAGGTTTTAGTTTAGGTTTTTATTTTATTTTATTTTTTTGTTAGGCTTTATTTTTATTTTAAGTTTTATTTAGTTTAGGTTTTAGGTTTTAGGTTTTAGGGTTTAGAGTTTAGGTTTAGTGTTTAGGTTTAGGGTTTAGTTTATAGTTTATAGTTTTGAGTTTAAGTTTTAAGTTTAGATTTAGGGATATGGTTTAGGGTTTAGGTTTAAGGTTTCTTATTTGCAGTTTATACTTTTAAGGTTTAGCTTTAGGTTTTTTTAGGTTTTAGGGTTTAGGGTTAATTTAGGGATTAGGTTTTATGATTTAGTTTAGTGTTTAGTTTATAGTTAAGGTTAAGTTTAGGTTTAGGTTAAAGTTTATTGTTAACAGTGTTTAGGGTTTAGGGTTTAGGGTTTAGAGTTTAGGGTTTAGGCTTTAGGGTTTAGGGTTTAGGGTTTAAAGTTTAGGGTTAGTTTAGGGTTTAGGGTTTAGGGTTTTAGGGTTTAGGGTTAGTTTAATTGTTAGGTTTTAGGGTTTCTTAGGGTTTAGGGTTTAGGGTTCAGGGTTAGTTTTAGGGTTAAGGGTTTAAGTGTTTAGATTTAAGGTTTAAGGTTTAAGGTTTAGGGTTTAGGTTTTTTTTTATATAAGAAAAGAAACTAAACTAGTAGGTTTAGGTTTATTTAGTTTATTTTTATTTTTATTTAAGTTTATTTTTTATTTTTATTTAGTTTAGTTTATTTCTTTTAGTTTAGGTTTTTTGTTTTAGTTTATTTTTTAAGTTTAGGTTTATGTTTATTTTTATTTTTTAGTTTAGTTTAATTTTATTTATTTTTAAGGTTTAGGTTTTATTTTTTATTTTTAGGTTTAAGTTTAGGTTTTTATTTTCTTCTTTTAGGTTTAGGTTTTAAATTTTTATTTTTGGTTTATTTTTAGGTTTTATTTTTTAGTTTAGGTTTAGGTTTATTTTTAGTTTATTTTATTTTATTTATTTTTACTTAGTTTATTTTAGTTTAGGTTTAGGTTTATTTTATTTTTATTTTAGCTTTAGTTTTTTTTTTAGTTTAAGGTTTAGGTTTTATTTTATATTTTTTTAGGTTTTATTTATACGTTTATTGTTTAGGTTTAGGTTTTTATTTAGTTTTTATTTGATTTTATTTTAGGTTTATTTCAATTTTATTTTAGGTTTAGTTTTTATTTTATTTAGGTTTCCAATTTTTTTAGTTTAGTTTAGGTTTTTATTTATTTTATTTTAATTTAGTTTTTAATTTTTATTTTATTTTCTTTTTTAGGTTTAGGTTTAGGTTTAGGTTTCTATTTTAGTACATGTTTTACATGTTATTTTATTTTTTTTATTTTATTTTGGTTTACATTTTTTTATTTTCCTATTTTTAGGTTTTATTTAGTTTCGATTTAGGCTTTTAGCTTTTTAGGGTTTTGGGTTTTGGGTTTTGGGTTTGAGGTTTAGGGTTTAGGGTTTAGGGTTTAGGGTTTTGGGTTTAGGGTTTAGGGTTTATGGTTTTAGTGTTTTAGGATTTAGGGCTTCGGGTTTAGGGTTTACAATTTTTTTTTTTTTTAGGGAAACCCCATGTAGGGGGTATTTTATTGCCACAAAAAGAGGGTTACAAGGTCCATAAAGGGGATAAAATCTAGAACTACTTGTTCAAAGAGCTACAATCGACCTAAGGAAATCCCTTCTAAGTAAATCAAAAGCAAAAGAAGACATTAAAGCAATCAAAAGATACGATTGATTAACATAATAAGCCAATGGAAGATTAGGGCCAATGCTCTGTAGGCGTGAGAATGCATGATACTATGGAGCAAACCTGCAAGAGGACAAGAGAGCACGCAAAATGTAAGAAGAGATTAGAAGTTAAGGTAATACATACAAAAGATAAATGAAAAGATAATTTGAGAATGGTAGTAAGAGTTATGATAGAAGGGTCGGGCTCACCACCAAGATGGGTCGGTCAAATATGAGCATCCAAACTTGAAGAGTTACATCACAAGAGCCACTACCAAACCAAAGGGAGTGAAATCATTCACATCATAGCCAACAAACAGAGAAGATAGCGACCAGGTTGTTGAAAGTCTTATGGGCTTTATTACGCAAACCTAAACAAAACCATATATAATATAGAGGAAATTGCAAAGGCGGAAGGATAAGGGGCCCCATGGGAAAAGTATCATCAATATAGTCACTACGACATGAGAATACTTATACATATGAGAATGAGCAATCTTTGCGGAACCTCATGAAAAGTCATATCCAAGAAGAGAAATAGGCCGATATAAACCCTCCACAAGAAAATAGCAGAGGAGGCAGCCTGCTGAAATCCTGCTAAGCAAGTCAATGAGCCTATAAATAACACCATCCAAAACATATGATATATATATATGAATCTTTCAGGCCAGGAGGACAGCCTAGAAGTAAAGGTCAGAAAATGAACCCAATCATAATAATGAATGCAGATGTGAACAACCCTCTAAACCCAAAACTCTAAACCATAAAAAACCCTAAACCCTAAAAACACTAAACCCTAAACCCCAAAATGAAAACCCTAAACCCAAAACACTAAACACTAATCTACCTAAACTCTAATCACCTCCAAACCCAAAATAAACTAAAATAATAACTAAACTTGCGGGTTGCTTAATTTAAAATTAAACCTAAACTAAAACTTGGGAAATCTAAAACCTAAACCCTAAACCCATAACCCTAAACCCTAAACCATAAATCATAAACCCTAAAAATAAAAAATAAAAATTTAAAGAAATAAAAATCACTACTGAGCCATAAATAGCCCTAAACACTAAATACAAACCCTAAACCCCAAATACTAAAACCCTAAAACCCTAAACCCAAAACCTGACCCACCACATCCTAAACCTAAACCCTAAAGGCCTGGGCCACTGAGGCTCCTGGGCCAGGCCCCTGAGTCATGACCTAAACCTAACATCTGATCCTGGTCCAGGGCCCTGGCTCACAGGCCCTGAGCGAAGTAATGATAATAAGTAAATACTGACTCTTGGTTTGCTTGGTTTTAAAGGTTTGAGCCATGGATCTTAAATCCTGAGTCTGAGCCTGGGCTCAGATCATAAATGGGCCTGGGCCACTGAGCGCTGCCACCCAGGCCCTGGGCCCTGGGCCCTAGGCCTAAAGTTAGCACGGACTCTGGGCACAGGCGTGTGCCCCAGGCTCTGGGCCCTCCGTCTCCTGACCTGAGGCACTAGGCCACTGGCCCTAAACCACTGGGCCATCCTTGGGCCCCAGGCCTGACTAAAGGCCCACCCTGAGGCCTAGGCAGGCTGGACCTGACCTGACCCTGGGGCCTGGGCCACACCTGGGACCCTGGGCCCTGAGTCTGGGCCACTGAGCTGGGCACTGAAAGGCCTAAAGTCTAAAAGGCTAAATAAAATAAAAATAAAACTAAAGGCTAAGATAACACTTACTAAACCTAAAAAAAATACTAAACTAATTGATCCTAAGATAAATAAGCTAAACTAAATAAAAATAAAATAAACCTAATAAATATAAATAAACTAAATATAAATAATAACTAATGACTAAATAAACATAAACCTACTGGTTTGCTTGATTTAAAACCTATGCCTTTAATCCTGGGCCAAATCTAAACCCTATACTCTGAGGACTAGGCTGCAAACACTAAACTTAGCCACTGGCTTAAAGGCCTAAACCTAAAAGGCCACTAACCCTGACCCTAGGCTCCCCTGACCCAGGCCACAAATCCTAAACCCTAAACCCTAATCCCTAACCCTAAAACCTAAACCTGATTAAATAAAACCTAAAATTAAATAAAAAAACCTAAATAAATAAAATAAAATAAAATGCTTAAACTAAAACATAAACCTTAAACCTAAAAATAAACTAAGATAGAAAATAAAAACTAAAATAAAATAAAATAAATAAAATCCTAAACTAAACTAAATAAATAAAATAAACTTCAAAATAAAAAGCCTAAATAAAATAAAAACTAAACAAAAAAATTAAAATTAAAAAATCTAAATTAAAATAAAATAAAACTAAATAAAACCTAAACCTAAAATATAAACATTAAAATAAACTTAAAATAAATAAAAATAAAACCTAAACCTTAGACTAAAAAAACCAAAACCTAAAATAAATAAAATAAAATAAACCTACTTAAACTAAAATAAACTAAACTAAAATAAATAAACCTAAACCTAAGCATAAATAAATTAAAACTAAACCATAAACTAAAGATAAAATAAATAAATTTAAACATAAACTAAAAAATAAAACCTAAAAATAAACTTAGAATAAAAACCTTAAACCTGAACTTAAAAAAATATAATAAAAATCTAAACCTGAACATAAAAATAAAAAATAAAACCTAAACCTCAAAAATAAAAAAAATAAAACTAAACTAAAAAAGAAACAAAAACCTAATCCTAAACGTAAAAAATAAACTAAAATAAAACCTAAAAATAAATAAAAATCCCTCAACCCTAAACCAAAAACTTTAAAACCAAAAATGCTAAACCATAAACCTAAACTCTAAAACCTAAGCCCTAAACCCTAAACCCTAAAGCCTAAAATTAACCCTAAACCTACAACCTACAACCTTAAAACCCTAGACCCCAACCCAAAACCCAAAACCCTAAACCCTAAACCCTAAACCCTAAAAGCCCTAAACCCTAAATCGTAAACACTAAACCCTAAACCCTCAGCGCTAACCCTAAACCGTAAACCCTAAAACCCTAAACCCTAAATCCTAAACCCTAAACTCTAAACCCTAAACCCTAAAATTCTAAAAACTTAAACCTAAAAAATAAAATAAAATTAAAACTCAACTAAAAAATAAACATAAAGATAAACCTAAACTTAGAAAAATAAATTAAAGTAAAAAACCTAAACAAAAATAAATAAAAATAAAAAATAAACCTAAATAAAAAATAAAATAAACTAAAATAAATAAAAAATAAACTAAGTAAACTAAATAAACCTAAACCTACTTACTTAATTTAAAAAAAAAACCCTAAACAATAAATCCTAAACCCTAAACCCTAAACCCTAAAACTAACCCTATACTTTAGACCCTAAACCCTAAACCTTAAAAAACCATAAAACCTAAACCATAAATTAAACCCTAAACCCTAAAGCCTAAGCACTAAACCCTAAACCCTAAAGCCTAAACCATAACCCTAAACCCTAAACTGTAAATCTTAAACGTTAAATCCAAAATCCTAAACCCTAAACTCTAAAACCCTAAACCCCTAACCCAAAACCCCACCTGAAAACCCTAAACCCTATGGCCTAAATACTAAACCCAAACTCTAAACCCTAAACCCTAAACCATAAAACCCTAAACCCTAAAACCCTAAACCCTAAACCCTAAACCCTAAACCTACAACCCTAAACCCTAAATCTTAAACCTAAAAACCCTAAACCCCAAACCTAAAACCAAAAATCCTGAACCCTAAACCCTAAACCCTAAACACTAAACTCTGAAAACCTAAAATCGTTAACCTAAATATTAAATAAAAATAAAACTCAAGTAAAAAATAAACCTTATCTTGAACCTAAAAATAAAAAATAAACTAAAATAAAAAACCAAACTAAAATAAATATACCTAAAATAAATAAACTAAACTAAATAAAAATAAAAAATAAACCTAAACAAAAATAAAAAATAAAATAAACTATGTAACCTAAACCTACTGGTTTACTTAATTTAAAAAGAATCATAAACTCTAAATCATAAACCCTAAATAATAAATCGTAAACCCTAAAACTAACCCTAAACCCTAAACTTACAAAACTAAACCTACAACCCTAAACTTACAACCCTAAACCTTAAACCCTAAATCCTAACCCCTATACCGTAAACCCTAAACTCTAAAAAACCTTAAACCCTAAAAAACCCTAAACCCTAAATGAAATCCAAAACCCTAAATTAAAACCTAAACCTTAAAAGCTAAACCCTAAACCCTAAACCCTAACCCGAAACCTAAAGCCCTAAACCTACAACCCTAAACTATAAATCCGGAACTCTAAACCCTAAATCCCAAACCCAAAATACAAAACCCTAAACTCCTAAAACTACTCCATTTAAACTAATCAAAACCTAAACCCAAATTATATTAAAAATTCTAAACTTATTGATATTTAATTTTAAAATAAACCTAAACTAAAACTCAAATCAAACTAAAACTCAACTCCTAAACCTTAAACCTTAAACCTTAAAATAAAAAAATATAAAAAAGAAAATAAACTATAACCCTAAACCATAAATGCTAAAACTTAAACTTATAACCCTAAATCAAACCCTAAAACCCTAAATCCCAAACCTAAACCTAAACCTAAAACCTAAACCTAAACCCTAAACACTAAACCCTATAAATCCTAAACCCTAAACCTTAAACCCTTAACACTGAACCCTAAACTCTAATCCCAAACACTAAACTTTAAACCCTAAAACCCCAAACCCTAAATCCAAAACCCTAAACCCTAAACCCTAAACCCTTAACACTAAAAACAAAAAATTCCTTAACCTAAAAAGTAAAATAAAATTAAAATGCAACTAAAAATTAAACCTAAACCTAAACCTAAACTTAAACATAAACATAAAAAATAAATTAAAATAAAAAAACCTAAACTAAAATAATTAAACCTTAAATAAATAAACTAAATAAAAAATAAAAAAATAAACCTAAATAAAATAAAATGAACTAAACTAAAATAAATAATACCCTAAATCCTAAATCCCTAAACCTAAACTAACTGTCTACCTAATCTTTAAACTTAAACCTAAACCTAAACCCTACTCCTAAACATACAACCCTAAACCCTAAACCCTAAACCCTAAACCTAAACTCAAAACCTAAGAAAGCTAAGCTATAAAACCTAAACCTAAACCTAAAACCCAAAACCCTAAACCCCTAACCCAAAACCCAAAACCATAAACCCTAAATGTAAAAGCCTAAACCCTAAACCCTAAACCCTAAATCCTAAAAACTCTAAACCCTAAAGCCTAAACACTAAACCTTAACCCTAAACCCTAAAACCTAAAACCCTAAACCCTAAAACCCTAAACCCTTTATCTTAAACCCTAAACCTTAAATAATAAACCCTAAACACTAAAAACCAAAAAACCCAAACCTAAAAAAATAAAATAAAAATAAAACTAAACTAAAAATAAACATAAACCTAAAAAATATACTAAAATAAATAAGCCTAAAATAAATAAAAAAATAAATAAAATAAAAATAAACTTAAATAAAATAAAATAAACTAAAACTCATACTTAATTTTAAAAAAGGAAACCCTAAACCCTAAACTAATAAGACTAAACTTATAATGATAAAATCTAAGCCCTAAACCCTAAACCCTAAACCTTTAAAAATCCTAAACCCTTAACCCTAAACCCCAAATCCTAAGCCTACAACAATAAACCCCAAACCATAAACCCTAAACCCTAAACCCTAATCCCTGAAAACCTAAAAACCTATACCCAAAATGAATAAAACTTAAAAAAAAATAAAAAAAAAACCTAAACCTAAATAAAATAAAATAAATAAAATAAAATAAAAGCTAAGCCTAAACCTAAACCTGAAAATATAATAAAATTAAAACCCAAAACCCAAAACCATAAACCGTAAACGTTAAACCCTAAACCCTAAACCCTAAATGCTAAAATCCAAAAACCCTAACCTAAAACCCAAAACCCAAAACCCCACCTTGAAAACCCTAAATCCTAAAGCCTAAATACTAAACCCAAACCCTAAACCCTAAACATAAAAACCCTAAATGATAAAACCCTAAACCCTAAACCTTAAACCTACAAACCCAAATCCCCAAACCCCAAACCCAAAACATAAAATCCTAAACACTAAACCTTAAACACTAAAACTAAACCCTAAACCCTAACACTAAACCCTAAACCCTAAACCCTACACCCTAAAAACCTAAAATTCTAAACTTAAAGATAAAATAAAAATAAAACTCAACTAAAAAATAAACCTTAACCTAACCAAAAAAAAACTAAAATAACAAACCTAAACTAAAATAAATAAACCAAAAATAAATAAACTAAACTAAATAAAAGTAAAATAAACCTAAATAAATGAAAATAAAATAAACTATGTAAACTAAAATAAACCAACCTACTTAATTTTAGAAAAAAAATCATAAATAAACCTTAAAACTAAACTAAACCTTAAACCCTAAACCTAACACTAAACCTAAACCCTAAATAAAAACCCTAAACCTTAAACCTAAACTTATAACCTAACTATAAAGTCTAAACTATAAACCTTAAACTCTAAAACTAAACTTAAACCTAAACTAAACTAACCCTAAACCTAAAACCTAAACTTAAATCCTAAACCTAAACTCCTAACCTAAACCTAAACCTTAAACCTAAAGTCTAAACATACAACCCTAAACTATAAACCTAACTCTAAACCAAATCCTAAACCTAAAATACAAAACTAAACCCTAAACTCCTAATCAAACCCTAAACTCCAAACCCAAAATAAACTAAACCTTAAACTTATCGATATATAATTTAAAATAAACCTAAACTAAAACTGATCCTAAACTAAAACTCAACCCTAAACCTAAACCCTAAACTCCTAAACCTTAAACCTTAAAATAAAAAATATAAAAAATAAAAGAAATAAAACTATAACTAAACCATAAACCTAAAACTAACCTAAACTTATAAACCTAAACTAAAACTATAAACCCTAAATAAAACCTAAATCCAAACCTAAAACCTAAACCTAAACCCTAAACACTAAACCTAAAACCTCAAACCATAAAGCCTAAACATTAAACCCTAAACTAACCCAAACACTAAACCTTAAACCTTAAAACCCTAAACCATAAAACCCCAAACCCTAAAATCCAAAACCCTAAACTCTAAACCCTTAACCATGAAAACCAAAAAACCTTAACCTAAAAAATAAAATAAAATTAAAATGTAACTAAAAAATAAACCTAAACCTAAAGCTAAACCTACAAAATAAAATAAAATAAAAAACCTAAAATAAAATAACTAAACTAAATAAAATAAAAAAATAAACCTAAATAAAAAAATTAAACAAAACTAAAATAAATAAAACCCTATATCATAAATCCTAAACTAACCTAAACCTACTGTTTATCTAATTTTAAAATAAACCCTAAATCCTAAACCTAAACCCTAAACCCTAAACCATAATTCCTAACATATAATCTAAACCCTAAACCATAAACATTATAAAACCCTAAACCTTAAACTGTAAATTAAAACCTAAACCCTAAACCTAAAACCTATACCTAAACCTAAACCCAAAACCTAAACCTAAATTAAACCTAAACCTAAACCTCTAAACCTAAACTAAATAAACCTAAACCTAAAATTAAACCTAAAATAAACCTAACCCAAAACCCAAAACCATAAACCATAAATGTAAAACCCTAAACCCTAAACCCTAAACCCTAAACCTTAAAAATCTTAAGCAATAAAGCCTAAACATTAAACCCTAACCCTAAACCCTAAACCCTAAAACCCAAAACCCTTAATCCTAAACCCTAAACTTTAAACCATAAACCCTAAACACTAAAACCTAAAACCTAAACTAAAAAAATAAAATAAAAACTATAAAAAATAAACCTAAACCTAAAAAATAAACTAAAATAAATAAGCCTAAAATAAATAAATAAAAATAATTAAATATAAAAAATAAACTTAAATAAAAATAAAAATAAAATAAACTAAAATAAATTAAAATAAACTAAGTAATCTAAATAAACCTAAACCTACATGTTTACTTAATTTAAAAAAAGGAACCCAAAACCCTTAACCAATAAGACTAAACCTACAATGATAAAATCAAAGCCCTTAACCCTAAACCATAAACCCTTAAAAATCCTAAACCCTTAACCCTAAATGTTAAACCCCAAACCTTAAACCTACAACTCTAAGCCCTAAACCCTAAACCCCAAACCATAAACCCTAAACCCTAAACCCTAATCCCTAAACCTAAAAACCTAAAATGAATAAAACCTAAAAATTAAATAAATAAATAAACCTAAACCTAAATAAAATAAAAGAAATAAAATAAAATAAAACTTAAACCTAAAAATAAAAATAAAAATAAAATAAAATAAAAGATAAAAACTAAAATAAATAAAAACCTAAGCTAAACTAAAAAAATAAAATAAACCTAAAAATAAAAAAACTAAATAAAAACCTAAACCTAAAATATAAACATTAAAATAAAACATTAAAATAAATAAAAAATAAACCTAAATCTTAAACTAAAAAAAAAACTTAAACCTAAAATTAACAAAATAAAATAAACCTAAACCTAAACTAAAATAAACTAAACTAAAATAAATAAAACCTAAACCTAAACCTAAATTAAATTAAACTTACACACTAAATTAAATTAAATAAAATAAATTGAAAATAAATTTAAACATAAACTTAAAAATAAAACCTAAAATAAAAACCTTAAACTTTAACCTAAAGAGACAAAATCAGAACTTAAATCTAAAAATAAATAATAAAACCTAAACCATGAAAATAAAATAAAAAGAAAACTAGACTAAAAAATAAACATAAACCTAAACCTAAACCTAAAAAATAAACTTAAATAAAAAATCTAAACTTAAATAAATAAACCTAAAAAATAAACTAAATATAAATAAAGAATAAACCTAAATAAAAATAAAAAATAAAATAAAATAAAATAAATAAAAAATAAACTAAATAAGCTAAAAAAACCTAAACCTACTAATTTACCTAATTTAAAAAAAAAAACTCTAAAAGGTTGAATATGAATTTGTTCTCTAAAACAAACCAAAACCCTAAACCCTAAACTAAAACAACCCCCTAAACCTAAATAATAAACCCTAAACCCTAAACCCTAAACCCTAAAAACCCCAAACCCTAAAACCTAAACCCTAAACCCTAAACCCTAAACCCTAAACCCTAAACCCAAAAACCAAAATCCTAAACCCAAAACTCTAAACCCTAAACCCTACACCCCAAACTTTAAACCCTCAACTTTAACTTAAACTAAAAAAATAATATCTAAAAATAAACCTATAATAAAAACCCAAAACCTAAACCTAAAAAAATAAAATAAAAACCTAAACCTAAACCTAAATGCAAAAATAAAATATAAAACCTAAACCTAAAAAATATAATTAAAATTAAACTAAATAAAAAACACCTAAATCTAAACGTAAACCTAAAAAATAAACTAAAATAAAACCTAAACTAAAATAAATAAACCTAAAATAAATAAACTAAAGTAAAAAAAATAAAATAAAAAATAAAATAAATATAAAATAGTAAACTAAATAAACCTAAACCTAACTAATTTAATTATTAAAAACCCTAAATAAACCTAAACCCTAAACCTAAAAATAAAACTAACCTAAACCTAAACCTATAACCTAAACTAAACATTAAACCTAAAAAAACCTAACCTTAACCCAATCCCTACACTAAAACTCTAAACCTAAAGAAACCATAAACTAAACCTAAACCCTAAACTAAACCCTAACCCTAAACCCTAAACCTAAAACACTAAACCCAAACCCTAAACCCTAAACCTAACTCAACCCTAAACTAAAATCCTATACCTAAAACCAAACCTAATAAACCTAAACCATAAACCCTAAACCCTAAACCTAAAACCTAAAACCTAAACTTAAAGTAAATAAACTTAAAATAAAATAAATAGATAAATCTAAATCTAAATAAAATAAAGAAATAAATAAAACAAAATCTTAAACCTAAATATAAAATAAAATAAAAAAATATAAATAAGCTAAAATAAAATAAGCAGAAACCTAAATTAAACTAAATAAATAAAATAAACCTAAGAATAAAAAATAATAATAAAATAAAAATAAATGTAAAAATAAAATAAAATAAACCTAAAATAGAGTAAAATAAAAACTAAGTAAAAACTTAAACTTAAAAAATAAACCTAAAAATAAAACCTAAACCCTAAACTATAAGAAAAACCTAACCTAAAATAAAAATAAAATAAACCTAAACCTAAACTAAAATAAATAAAACCTAAACCTAAAATAAACCAAACCTAAACCTAAACCTAAACTAAATAAAATAAAATAAATAAAAAATAAACCTAAACCTAAACTAAAATAAAACCAAAAAAACCTAAAATAAAAAACTTAAACCTAAACTAAAAAATAAAAAATAAAACATAAACCTAAACCTAAAAAATTAAAAATAAAACCTAAACCTAAATAATAAAATATAAATAAAACTCAACTAAAAAAATAAACCTAAACTTAAATCTAAACTAAACAAAAAAATAAATGAAAATAAAAAACCTTAACTAAATTAAATAAACCTAATATAAATAAATTAAACTAAATAAAATTTTAAAATAAAATAAACTATAATAAATTAAAATAAATTAAATAAACTAAATAAACCTAAACCTATCGATTTACCTAATGTTTTTAAAAAAAAATCATAAACCTTATATTATAAACCCTAAACCCTAAACCCTAAATCCTAAAACTGACACTAAACCCTAAATCATAAATCTGCAACCCTAAATCCTAAACCCTAACTAAAAAATCTAAACCCTAACCCTAATCTAAACCACATACCACAAACCACAATCTAAACCTAAACCTAAGCATAAACCCAAACACTTAAACCACTAAACCACACTAAACCTTAAACCACGACCTAACCTTAAACCCCAAAACCTAAACACCAAACCCTAAACTTAAACCTAAAGAAACTGAATAAATTAAACAAATAAACCTAAACCCTAAACCTAATAAACATAAACCAAAACCAAAACCCTAATAATGGGCAGAACCTTGACGGTAGGAACATCACCATCAAATATGCCCTATCAAGATTTGGCAATGGAGGTGAAGGCGGAGGTGGTTGTTATCACAGTGGTGGTGGGGGAACTGGAGGTGCTTGTGGATATGGAGGTGGTGGTTGGAGCGGTGGTGGTTATGGAGGTGGGAGGATCAATGGAGGCTACAACCATGGTGGTGGTCAAGGGAGAAATTGAGGATATGATGGCGGACCATGCTACTCGAGAGGCCGGGGTGGTTCTGATGAGAACTGGAGAAATAGAAGAATGCCCATTCCAATGTGCTACTTATGGAACTATTTCTTTACAGTAATGATGGTTCTAATTATCTAGGGTCTTTCATTTGCTCTATGCATGCTCCTTTTTTATCTATGTCATCGTATGTGTCTTAGAAAACTTTGTGTTAATTGGTTGATGAAATCAAAAAAAGAAATGTTGAATATGAATTTGTTCTCTGTTAAAAATAAAACCAAAAACCCTAAACCCTAAACTAAAACTTGAACCCTAGACCTAAAACCTAAAACCTAAACTCTAAACCCTAAACCTTAAACCCTAAAAACCATAAACCCTAAACCGTAAACCCTAAAACCCTAAACCCTAAACCCTAAACCCAAAATCCTAAACCCCAAACCCTACACCCCAAACCTTAAACCCTAAACCTTAACCTAAACTAAAAAAATAAAACCTAAAACCTAAATCTAAAAAAATAATTAAAAAAAACCTAAACTAAACTTAAAAATAAAATATAAAACCTAAACTCATAAAATAAAATAAAAAATTAAATAAATACCTCAATCTAAACATAAACCTAAAAAAATAAACTAAAATAAAAACCTAAAACTAAAATAAAATAAACTAAAAAATAAAAATAAAGAAATAAAAAATATAAAAAAAAACTAAATAAACCTAAAACTGGTTTGATTTAAAATCAATAAAACCAAATAAATAAAAAAAACTATGACTAACTAACTAAACTACCCTTAACCACTATAACCCTACCCAAACACTAACCCACTATAACCCAAACTTAAACCCTAAAACCTAATCCTAAACCCTACACTACCCCAAACCCTAAATCCTAAACCCTAAACCACAAAACCAACCTAAAACTTACTAAACTAAAAAAAAATAAAAATAAAATAAATAAATAAATAAACCTAAATAAAATAAAATAAAACCTAAACTAAACCTAAACCTAAACCAATTTAACATAAACCTAAACTTAGAAAATTTATATAATAAAAATAAAATAAACTAAAACAAAATAAAATAAACACCTAAAATAAACTTAAAAAAAAATAAAATAAACCTAATTAAAAAAAAAAAAACTAAACATAAAATAAAGATAAAATAAACCTAAAATAAAATAAAATAAAACTAAATGAAAACCTAAACCTAAAAAATAAACTTAAAAATGAATAAAAAATAAAAACTTAAACCCTAAACTAAAGAAAAAACCTAAATCTGAAATAAACAAAATACATAAACCTAAACCTATAATAAAATACATTAATCCTAAACATAAAACTAAACTTAAAATAAACTAAACCTAAACCCTAAACTAAATAAAATAAAATAAAACCTAAAATAAAAACCTAAAACCTAAACCTAAAAAAAAAAAAAACCTAAACTTAAACCTAAAAATTAAAAATAAAACCTAAACCTATAAAATAAAATAAAAAAAATTAAACTAAAATAAATAAACCTAAACCTAAAAATAAACTAAATGAAAGAAACTAAACTAAAATAAATAAACCTAAAATAATAAACTAAACTAAATAAAAATAAAAAATAAACATAAATGAAAAAATCAAATAAATTAAAATAAATAAAAATAAACTAAATAAATTAAATAAACCTAAACCTACAGGTTTACTTTATTTTATTTTTTTAAAAATTCATAAACCCTTAACCCTCAATCCTAAACCCTCAACCATAAACCCTAAACCCTAAACCCTAAACCTAAAATCAGAAACACTAAAATATACACTAAACCCTAAACCACAAACCCTAAACCTAATGCTAATCCTAAATCCTGCTGACACAAAAGCGTAAAATAAACCCTAAACCCTAAAAGCTAAAAACTTAAACTTAAACTAAATAAAACCTAATAATAAGATAGATAACAATACTAAATCTAAATATAACAAAAAAATAAAATAAAATAAAAACCCAAACATAAAAATAAAATAAAATAAAAAATAAAAATAAACTAAAATAAAATAAATGAAAACTTAAACTAAAGTAAAAAAGTAAAGTAAACCTAAGAATAAAACTCCTAAATAAAATAAAAACTAAACTTAAAATAAAAATAAAATAAACTAAAAAAAATAAAATAAAATTAAATTAAAAAGTAAATTAAAAAATGAAACCTAAAATCAATAAAAGTAAAACATAAAACTATAAAAGAAACCTAAACCTAAAATAAAAATAAAATAAATAAAATAAAATAAACCTAAAGCTAATCTAAAATAAACTAAACTAAAATAAATAAAACCTAACCTAATCTAAATAAAATAAAATAAACTAAAAATAAACCTAAACATAAACTAAAAAAATAAAACCTAAAAATAAACCTAAAATAAAAACCTAAAATTGAAACCATAAAAAATAAAATAAAAACCTAAACCTAAACCTAAAAATAAAAAATAAAACCAAAACCTATAAAATAAAATAAAATAAACTATAAAAAAACCTAAACCTAAAATAAATAAAATAAAAAAACTAAAATAAATAAACCTAAAATAAAATAAACTAAAATAAAAAAATAAAATAAACCAAAATAAAATAAATCAAATAAATAAAATAAACTAAATAAACCTAAATCTGCCAATTTATTTAGTTTTAAAACCCTAAATCATAAATAAAACCAAAACCCTAAAATGTAAACCCTAAACCCTAAACCCTAAACCCAAACCCTAAACCCTAAACCCTAAACCCTGACCTAAACCACAAACCCAAAACTACCTTAAATCTTAAACCCTAACCTTAAAAAAATTTAAAAACCTAAATTAAATAAACCTAAAATAAAATAAATAAATAAACTTAAACAAGTATACAATAAAATAAAACATAAACTAAAACCTAAACCTAAACCTAAAACTAAAATAAAATAAAATAAAAAATAAAAACTAAACTAAATATAATAAATAAAATCCTAAACTAAACTAGAAAAATAAAACCTAAAATAAAATAAAAACTAAACCTAAAATAAAAATAAAGTAAAATAAAAACTAAATAAAAACCTAAAACTAAAAAATAAACCAAAAAATAAATAAAAAATAAAACCTAAACCCTTAACTAAAAAAAATTAACCTAAAATAAATAAAAAATAAACAAAATAAATTATAGCTAAACCTAAACTAGAATAAACTAAACTAAAATAAATAAAACTTAAACCTAAACAAAATAAACTAAAATGAAACCTAAACCTAAAACTAAACAAATAAAATAAAACTAAAAATAAACCTTAACTAAAAAATAAATCCTAAAATAAACCTAAAATAAAAAACACATAAACCTTTAAAAAAAACCTAAGAAATGGAATAAAAATAAAATCAACTAAAAATAAACCTAAACCTAAAAAATAAACTAAAATAAAAAAGTTCAATAAAGTAAATAAACGTAAATAAATAAACTAAATTAATTAAAAATAAAAAATAAACCTAAATAAAATAAAAAATAAAATAAAATAATAAATAAAAAAATAAACTAATTATACTAAATAAACTAAAAAACTTAAATACTTCTTTTTTTAAATAAACACTACCATACCGATCCTAAACCAAAACTAACCACTACAAATCCTAAACCACCTAACCACCCTAACTACCCCAAACCCTACCCTAAACCCTACCACTCCCTAAACTATTAACCATAAAATCACCTAAACTAAGTAATAATAAGATAAAATGCTACATATATAATAAAATAAAATAAAATAAAATAAAACTGTAGATAATATAAAATAAATAAAATAAAATAAATAAAACCTTAAATTAAAATAAAAAATAAAAATAAAATAAAACTAAACATAATAAAATAAAATAAACCAAAATAATATTAAAATTAAAACTAAATAAAAACTTAAAAATAAATAAATAAAAAACTTAAACCTTAAACTAAAAAAACCTAAAACTAAAATAAAAAAGGAAATAAACCTAAACCTAAACTAAAATAAATAAAACCTAAACCTAAACTTAAGATAAAAATAAAATAAACAAAATAAAATAAACCTAAACCTTACCTAAAATAAATAAAACCTAAACCTTAAATCCTAAACCCCAAACCCTAAACCCTAAACCCTAAACACTAAATGCTAAACCCTAAACTAGTACTAAACCTTAAATCCAAACCTAAATAAAATAAACATAAACCTAAACTAAATAAAACCTAAAAATAAAATATATATAAAAAATCCTAAATAAAAATAAAATAAACAAAAAACTAAAATAAAAACATAAACTAAAACCTAAACCAAAAAGAAAACAATAAAAAAAATAAAAACTAAAATATAATAAAATAAATAAGAACCTAAACAAAGCTAAAAAAATAAAATACCTAAATAAATTAAAAACTAAACCTAAAATAAAATAAATTAAAGCATAAACCTTAAAATAGATAAAAAATAAAACCTAAACCCTAAAAAGAAAACTAATCCTAAAATAAAAAAATAAACAATAAATTAAAGATGAACCTATACTAAAATAAACTAAACTAATATAAATAAAATCAAATACTAAACCTAAAATAAACTAAACCTAAATCTAAATCTAACCTAAATAAAATAAAATAAACTAAAAATAAACTTAAACCTAAACTAAAAAATAAAACCTAAAAATAAACCTAAAATAAAACCTAAAACCTAAAAAAAAAATGAAATAAAGCCTAAACTTAAACCTAGAAATAAAAAAATAAAACCTAAACCTAAAATGAAATAAAAATAAAACTCAACTAAAAAATAAACTAAACCTAAAAAAATAAACTAAAATAAAAAAAAATAAACTAAAATAAATAAACATAAATTAAATAAACTAAATTAAATAATAAACCTATAAAATAAAATAAACTAAAATAAATTAAAATAATCTAAATAAACCTAAACTGCGTTTTAAATTTCTTTTAAAAACACTAAACCCTAAACCCTAAATTCTAAGCCCTAAATCAACCCAAAACCTTAAAACCAACCCAAAGTAACCACAGACCCTAAACCATAAACCCACAAAAACCACACAAACCACAAAAACTAAACACTAAACCTAAAAACTGAACCTAAACCCCAAATCTTAAAACCACAAACCCTAAAAATAAACCCTAAACCTAAAAACCTAAAAACCTAAACTAAACTAAATAAAACCTATAATAAGATAAATTCAAACCTAAATATAATAAAAAAAAATAAAATAAAATAAAAATGTAAAAATAAAATAAAATAAAAATAAACTAAAATAAAATAAATAAAAACCTAAACTAAACTAAAAAAATAAAGTAAACCTAGTAATAAAAAGCCTAAATAAAATAAAAAATTAACATATAAATAAAATAAACCAAAATAAAATAAAATAAAACTAAATAAAACCTAAACCTAAAAATAAACCTAAAATAAAACTTAAAAAAATAAAAAATAAACCAAAATCTTAAAAAAAACCTAAACCTAAAATTAAAAATAAAATAAACAAAATGAAATAAACTTAAACTAAACTAAAATAAATAAAAACCTAACTAAAATAAAAAATAAAATAAATAAAATAAAATAAACCTAACTAAACTAAAATAAAAACTAAAATTAATAAAACCTAAATCTCTGAACTAAATAAAATAAAATAAACTAAAAAATAAAATACAGTTACGTATTGCTCCTAAAAATAAATTTAAAATAAAATCCTAAAACCTAAACATAAAAAAAATAAAATAAAACTTAAACTATAAATAAAAATAAAACCTCAACCTAAAATAAAAATAAAATAAAACTCAACTAAATAAATAAACATAAAGCTAATAAAATAAACTAGAATAAAAAACCTAAATTAAAATAAATAAACTTAAAAAAATAAACTAAATTAAATAAAAATAAGAAATAAATCTAAATAAAAATTAAAAAAAATATTGTCTCAAATAAATAAAAAATAAACTAAATAAATCTAAACCTACCTGTTTACTTAATTAAAAAAAAACACCAAAACCCAAAATCCTAAACCCTAAAACTAACCCTAAACCTTAAACCCTAAACCTACAACTCTAAACCCTAAACCCTAAACCTTAAAACCAAAACTCTAAACCCTAAACCCTAAACCTAAACTAAAACCACAAAACTAAACCACAAAAACCCTAAACTAAACACTAAACACTAAACTTGAAACTAAACCTAAACCTAAACCCTAAACACCAAAGCCTAAACCTAAAAAACCCAAAACCCAAAGCTAACCTTAAACTAGCCCTAAATCCTAAACCCTAAGAATGAGCAAAACCTTGATGATAAGAACATCACCGTCAACTAGGCTCAGTCTAGATCTGATAGTGGAGGTGAAGGTAGAGGTGGCAGTTATCTCAGTGGTGGTGGGGGTCTGGAGGAGTTGGTGGGTATGTAGGTGGTGGTCGGAGCAATGGAAGTTATGGCAGCGAGAGGAGTGATAGAGGTTACATCCATGGTGGTGGCAGAGGGAGAGATCGAGGATATGATGGCAGATCCCACTATTGAGGGGTGGTGAGATGGGGCTGGAGAAATTGAAGAATACATTGATTGATCTCGAGAATTGTGTCTTTATAGTAGATAGTTCTACTTATCTAGGGATTTTGATTTGCTCTATGGCTGCTAATTTTCTATGTCATCTTGTCTTAAAAAACTTGGGGTGCTACTTGGTTGATGAAATCAAAAGAAGAAATGTTGAATATGAATGTGTTCTCGGTTAAAAATAAAACCTTAAACTCTAAACTAAAACTTAAATGCTACTCTAAACCTAAACCCAACCTAAACCCTAAACCCAAAACCTAAACCCTAAACCCCAAACCTAAAAACCCAAACCCTACCTTAAACCCTAAACCCTAAACCAAATGCTAAAACCAAAACCTAAACTAAAGAAAACATAAAAATAAATTAAATAAAAAAACTAAACCAAAATAAAATAAAAATATAAAATAAAATAAAAACTCAAAACTTAACCTAAACCAAAAAAGGAAAATAAAATAAAAATAAAAACTAAATTAAAATAAATAAATGAAAACATAAATAAAATAAAAAAACCTAAATAAAATAAAAAACCCAAATAAAATAAAAACTAAATAAAATAAAATAAAAACCTAAATAAAATCAAAACTAAACCTAAAATAAAAATAAAATAAACCTAAAATAAAAACCTAAACCTAAAAAATAAACCTAAAAATAAATAAAAAATAAAACCTAAGCCTTAAACTAAAAAAAAGTAAACATAAAATAAAAATAAATAAACAAAATAAATTACACCTAAACCTAAACTAAAATAAACTAAACAAAAATAAACCAAACCTAACCCTAAACCTAAACTAAATAAAATAAAATAATCTAAAAATAAACCTAAACCTAAACTAAAAAAGAACCTAAAAATAATCCTAAAATAAAAACCTAAAACTCAGGCCTAAAAAAATAAAAATAAAACCTAAACCTAAACCTAAAAATAAAAAATAAAACTTAAACATAAAAAATGAAATAAAAATAAAACTCAACTAAATAATAAACTTAAACCTAAAAATAAACTAAAATAAAACCTAAACTAAAATAAATAAACCTAAAATAAATAATCTAAACTAAGTAAAAATAAAAAATAAACTAAAATAAAAAATAAATAAATAAAAAAAATTAAGTAAATAAACCACAGCCTATCAATTTACTTAATTTTTTTTGAAAAAACCTTAACCATAAATCCTAAACCCTAAACCCTAAGACTCACCCTAAACCATAAACCCTAAACTCTAAACCCTAAAACCTAAAAATCTAAACCATAAACCCTATGCCCTAAAGCATAAACCCTAAACCCTAAAACCTAAACCTTAAAACCCTAAACCGTAAACCCTAAACCTTAAAACCCTAAACACTAAACTCTAAACTGTAAACCCTAAATCCTAAAACCTACCACCATAAACCTTAAACCCCAATCCTTAAACCCTAATCCGTGAAGTAACTTTAAACCCTAAACTAACACTAAACACTAAGAATGGGCAGAACCTTGAAGACAGGAACATCACAGTTAACTAGGCTTAGTCTAAATTTGATGATGGAGATAAGGTGAGGGGCAAGCTATCGCAGTGGTGGGGATCCGGAGGTGCTGGATATAGAGGTGGTGGTCGGAGCAGAGGTGGTGATGGAGGTGGGAGCAGCGAGGGAGGTGAAAACCATGGTGGTGGTCGATGGAGAGATCAGAGATATGATGGAAAATCTCGCTACTCAAGAAGTAGGGGTGGTTATGATGGGAATTGAAGAAAGTGAAGAATGGCCAATCTAATTTGTTGCTTATGGAGTTGTGTCTTTATAGTAGTGATGATTCTACTTATCTAAGGTTTTTTATTTTCTCTATGGGTGCTCATCTTTTATCTATGTAATTGCTTATGTCTTAGAAAACATGGTGTGTTACTTGGTCAAATTAAAAAGAAGAAATATTGAATTTGAATTTGTTCTTTGATAAAATAAACTATTAAACCCTAAACCCTAAACTAAAACTTAAACCCTAATCCTAAAACCTAAACCCTAAACCCTAAACCATAAACCCTAAACCCTAAACCCTAAATACTAAACCATAAACCCTAAACCCTAAAACCTACAACCCTAAATGCTAAACCCCAAACTTTAAACCCTAAACCCTAAACCTTAAATTAACCAAAAACCCTAATCCTAAACTCTAAACCATGAATAAAGATGTCATTAGGAGTAGATCTAAAGAATGACCAAATCCTAACATAGTTATGGTAGTTAAAGAAAATGTCTTCAACAGACTTTCCCTTCACTATTAGATATTTGAATACCCTAAATCATATTATAATACCATATATTATAGTATAAGCATCATATATGAGCATGGAGTGATGTGTTTTGGATGTTAAAAGATGTTTTGAAATGTTTTAGTATATTATGGTATTGTTATATACTCTATATTAATATAAATCATAAAAATATTGATTTAATAAATCAAATGATGAAATTTGTTAAATTTGAAGTGGGAATTAGTTTAGTAAAGTGTGCTATGCCACTTGTAGTTTAAAAAAGTAAGATTTTATGTTCAATAAATATTATTTATTGTAGCATAGTATAGCATCATCTATCATAATATATTGTTCAATGCATTTTAAATTCTTTTAGTATTTTACATTCATGCAATCGAGCCTACACTAGCATTATTTATAAAATTTGATTTAGACTTTAAAATGGTGAAATTTAGCCAAATTCATAATAGGTAGAGCATGGCATCATAATATATTATTTCAATTTAAAATATGTAAGAGATACAATCAAAATATATAGTTTTTTTATTGTTTAGACTAATTTTTTTGATTTTTATCTTAAATAATCCCTTGGGATGTGATATGCAATATAATATAATATAATATGTTATAGTGTATTATAATATAAGATGACATAACATAGTGTAGCATCATGCATTAGAACATACTATTGTTTATTACTATTTATTATTTAGCATATTTTAGTTTGTTATAGTATGATGTAGTAGAGTTTGTACTGGTATAATTCATAAAAATACTAATTTATACACTGAGATGATGGGATT
Source organism: Cymbidium sinense (assembly GCA_021442155.1). Taxonomy (NCBI): domain Eukaryota; kingdom Viridiplantae; phylum Streptophyta; class Magnoliopsida; order Asparagales; family Orchidaceae; genus Cymbidium; species Cymbidium sinense. Next base: position 362,594,251 of record CM038214.1, on the reverse strand, counting down.
TGGCCAAATTTAACATAATCTTTAGGGAAGATCATTAGGGTGTGCTATGTTGTGTCATTTAATCAAAAGAATAAAATTTTGCATTCAAAATAAATGTTATTTTTTCAACCAAATTTTATTATTTTTTTGCTTAAAGTGATTCATTTTAAAGTGTAATGTAAGATAATATATTATATGAAAGCATATTAAAATATAATGTACGTAAAAATATAACTTCACATATATATGATTGTGGTGGTGTGTTACTAAATATTATTGAACATTTTAGTATGTTTTACTTTTGTTATAATACACTGGGTCAAAACTCACAAAAATGTTAATTTGAAGGTTACAACAGAAGGATTTTGACAAATTCATGGCACTCACAATGAAGCAACACCAAAATTATGCTATTTTGTAGCATTTCTAATAGGAGAATAACAATTTTTTATCGAAAATGAACATTATTCATATTTTGAGAAAATTTTGTTATTTGTTCCTTTTAAGTGATTATAATGAGGTGTAATGTTAGAAAATATATTATATTATAGAAAACTATAATATAACATCATATATTATAATATAATATAGTGTTTAATTCACACTATAATATGTTTAGCATGATATTGTATAGTTAGTTTGAGCTTGCACCATCATAAATCATATAATGTTGATTACAATGTTAAGATGATGTAATTTGAATGAATACATTGTTAGGATTTTAGTTGAAGTATTAAAGGTGTGCATAAGAGAAGAAATAAGATTTGCTAAGAATTCCATGTTAAGGACATGGAGGGAGATCCACTAAGGGATCAAACATGCATTAGACATGACATGTGAGGGGTCTATGTTGAGGGCATAGAAGAAGAAAATCTGTTGAGAACAAAGTTTGAATTTGATTTGATTATATTATTTGTGGAAAGAAGATCTATTGGGGATAAGAATCTATAATCCACCAGGGATTAAGATCGAATTGACTTTAATTTGTTTTATTTTAATTGATGTGGAGGCATATCTCATAGAGATATGGGCTCGAGTTTGCTAGGGATTGAGTATATGAACCTTTCGCTATGGATTAGGATTTGAGTTTGACTTCATAGATTTTTTTTGGGTTGTATCTATTGGGGATAAAAGTTTAGTTGGATTTCATCAATTTAGACTTTATTGAGGGAGTTGGTTTAATTTAGCTCCACTGGGGAGGTTGGTTTGGAATTTGATTTATTTGCTTGACATGTTTATATATGATTTGGGGCTCCATTGGGGAGAAGGGTGTGATTTAACCCTACTGGGGAAAATTTGATTGGGTTTAATATTATTTGAGTTCATGTACGGACCCAGTCAGTGTACGATGGACCCACTGAGAAGGGGCTATATCAGCCTTGACCTACCTCAGGTTTACAAATCCAAAGGGATAGTCTACTAACTGTAGTGTAGAGTTCGCCAACCTAAGTGGTTTCCTCTCGGTGTGCAATGGCTATGCTAGGAAGAAGGCATAGCAAACTTACATCTTCCAAAGTGAGGAACAACTACTGGGGTGACCTGTTGGATGCACAATAAATCAATCCTGACCTAGGGTGACTATAGAGTGAATGTCCTTAGGGAATTATGTCAACTCAAAAATAGTCAAAATTAATTTTATCTTAATTTCATGTGATTTGATATGGTTTGTTTGGTTTAGTTTGATTTCAAATAGAAGGCATATCCATTGAAGATGTGAGCTTGGTCAAATTTGATAGATTTAATTTATGGATATGTCGGTATGCGATGGACCCACTAAGAAAGGGCTATATTGGACTTGTCCTATATTAGAGTTACAAATCCAAAGGAATAGTCTACTAGCTGTGGGGTAGAGCTAGCAAACCTTAGGGGTTACTTTTTGGTGTGCAATTGCTGTGCTAGGAAGAAGGTGTAGCATACTTACATCTTCTAAAGCAGGGAATAATCGTTAGGGTGACCTGTTGATAGCACAATGAATTGAACCCAACTTAAGGGCGACCATTGAGCGAATGTCACTAGGGACTTCTATCAACTCAAGAGTAGTTAGGCAATTCCTATAAAGAGTTTTGCTGACACTGCTCTGAAGATAGGATACCTGCTTGGGAAAAGGTACCTCTATGAGTGTACTCCTATTCCACAAGTGAATATATATTTTATTTATATGTTTACATGGACTCTATTAGTGTACGAGGGACCACACTAAGAAGGGGCTATGTTGGCCTTGACTTATCTCAGATTTACTGGACTAAAAAAGAATCTGCATATCCATAAGATAGATTCTCCAATCACAAGGGTGGGTACTAGGAAAGCGGAATGTCTAATCCGATAAAAACCTGGGTAGTGTCTAGATGGGGTCAGAAAGGATGTGATCCAAATATAGTTCCCACAGGGGAGGTGCTACTTGGGGCGTTATCTTGAGCCCTGGAAAAGAAAACCAATAGGTGTACAGTGGCCAACTCAAAGAGAAATCATAGCAGACTTACATCTATCATGAGTGGTGTATCTTAAGGTGTAGGAACCAACCAACCTAAAGTGTATCTGCCAGCATAGTGAGAACCAACCAACCTAAGGTTCCCGTTGCTGTGCAACTATGAATTTTGAAAGAAAGCATGTTGGCTTACAACTTTCCAAGCTGAACTGATCATCGACATAGTTTGTCGTTAGCGAGATAGATGCTATCTCACCTAGAGTAAATACTGAGGGGGAGCCTAAGGAAGGACTTGATTGAGACTTGAAGTAGTCATGAGGGAAGGACCTGCTAGGGGAGTTATCCTAAACCTCAAATATACTCGACCCTGTCAATCCACGAAGGCTAATCCAAGAAGAAAGTGTACCAAACTATCATCCTCTTAAATGAAGCCAACATAAGGTAGCTTACTGACCACACATTAAGGCCTACCAAACTATCAAGACACTAGTCGATGTGTAGTGGCCAAGTAAGGAAGGAAAGCATAGCAAACTTACATCCTCCAAAGTAAGAAGACCACTGGGGTGACACACTAGTAGGGTAGCTTGTTAGCCCAACCTAGAGCAGCTACTAAATGAGTGTTGTTGGCGGCATTATCTCAACTTAGAGTAGCCCAAGATAAAAGATATGTGTTTATTTTATATGTTTATGTGTAGTTCATGTTGGTGTTATGTCGATGAAAGATAAGATGCCACTCGGGTTCCTTACACCTAGCTAAACACATTTAGCATGCTAAGAAAGAAATAAAGTGATGAAAGCAATGTAAACTCATTCATCTTAATTAATTCCTAAAGGCAATCCTATGAAATAAGAAAGTTCAAAGTGAATCAAAGTTTTTTTAATGTGATTTTTATTTTGAATTTGCTTTATTTTTGATTTAGGAAATGTGAAAGAATGTTTTCTGGTCCTAACCCATTTCCCCCATGTGTGAGTTAATTTAATTTGTTCTTAGGATCATTAGGTGATTTTTATATTTTGTTTAGGTTAAGGTGTGAATTAAGTGTGTTAATTACCCTTTACCTACACCACCTTAGCATACTTAACCAAAATAATTATGAGCCAATGGATGACATAAAACCACATAAGAAACTAAAATTAGCAATGCGCCTAAGAAAAAAAGGAGTCTAATGCAATTGGCTCATGATTAATGATTGATTAAGCTAAAAGTTTTAATTTAAGTATTTTCGTAACCCCTCTCACACATGTGTGTTAGATTTTGATTTTCTTAATGTACTTAGGTTACTAAACACCTAAGCACCTACCCAAGATGAATTAATTAAGTTCTGGAAGGTTTTAGAATTTTATCAAATTAATTAAGTAGGTAATTAGTGGATTAATCATTAATTAAGTTTGGATTAAGGAAGAGAGAGGGGGGAGGGGGTTAAGGAATAGCTGAAGGAAAATATCCCAAAATTATTTCCTAAACCTCCTGTTCACTTAAATAAACCTTAATTAACTCAATCAAGGAATTAAACCATTGATTACACACTTAATTAGGCTTAATTACATTAGGAGAGTAATTAGGAATGAATCTAGCAATTACCATAATTAAACCATTAATAAATCCAAAACATTAGGGGAGGCAGAAGTCATCCCACTAAATACACATGAGAATTTTGAGATTAATTAATGGAATAATCATAGAGTAATTATCCTAATTACATTCCTAATAAAATTTAAATTCAGAAAACAGCACTATTCAAAATCCATCAAAATCAGTTTTATAATATTATACATTAAATTATCTTTTTATATGCAATTATTTTATATTTTTTTAATTTTTCTATACTTAGATATGAATATTTGAAGATTTCATGATTTATTAGGTAATTAATCCCCTTTACCCCAATTCTTTTAACATGGAAGAGAGTAAATTCGAAATGGAATTTTCATTGATGATAATTATTTTGAAACATGATTTATAATATTTCTCTAACTAAAGCCCATTGATTGGAAGAATTGGGCACTCTCACTTATGATTAATAAGTTGATAAGATCGTCCTTAGTAGGCCTTCTCTATGTCCAAAGGGCCTTCCCAAATGGGTTCAAACTTGCCTCCCATCTTACGATGGGCAATAATAGATCTCCTTAGAACTAAAATAAGCTCTCCTACTCAAAAAGCCTTAGGATGGACCAACTTGTTATGAGCTTTAATCATTTTAGCTTTGTACAACTCGAGGTTTTGGCATGCTCGCAGGCATCTCTCCTCCAAACTTTTGAGCTCTTCTAACCACAACTTGCTATGCTCGTGATCTTGCTACCCACGCTATCCTAATGATGGGAGTTGGACTTCTAATGGTAGAACGACATTGGACCCATGCACTAAAGAGAAAGTGTAGACTGAGTTTGAGTTATATATGTGGTGTGGTAGGCCCACAAGGCTTCAACTAATTTCTTATGCCACTATAACTTGTTGTTGTTGAGTGTCTTCTTTAGTATTTGGATGAGAGTTTTGTTAAAGTCTTCTGCTAAGCTATTAGCCCTCGAATAGCTGATGGTAGAATATCTCAAATCTATGATGTGTCTCTGGGCAAAGTTGTTGATCTTGATGCTCTTGAATGCAGTACCATTATCAGATATAATTCATCGAGGCACTCCGAACATATATATGATATGGTTCTTAAAAATTTGGAGCACATGCTACGTTGTGACCTCTCTGAGTGGAATCACTTTTGCCCATTTGGAAAAGTAGTCACTAAGATGTATGATGACCCTTGGAAGAAGGAGGATCAATTAATGTCGGTTCTAACACTCGAATGGCCATGAGGCTAATGTAGGAAGTAGATTGTTGGGTGGTTGGTGTAGGACCTCATCATGTATTTGACATTGGTGGGATCGCCTAGTCGTATCCATGCAATCTTTGATTATCAATGACTAGTAGTATCCTAGTCTCTTGATCTTGGATTTCATCTTCGAACCAGATTGGTTGGTTACACATAATCTTGAGTGTACCTTGGACACATATTTTGTGCTTGTCTAAACAAGCGTAACCACATATGATCAAAGACTTTGTACAAGACACCATCCATAAGATCGTAGGAAAGTGCTCTCTACTTCATCTGATGGGCTTAGGACTTCTCTTGAGGTAGTTTTCCTATATTTAGGTCATCCATGAATGGTTGCCTCTAATCTAACTCATCGTCCATCTTGGAAATGTCAACCTCCCCATCTTCAGAGTACTTTTTAATGAGTTCAATATCAATAAGGGATAAAACTTATCTATTTTTGACCTATATTGATATGGACTCATCCTCAGGACATGCTAACTCATTGGCAAGCTTGGCTAAAGCATATGCTACGATGTTCTCTCCTCTAGGATTTGGGCCAATAACTCCATGGTGTACTTGTGGTAGTGATGGAGCTTGGGCTTTATAACCTTATAGGACCCAGTGATTTGGTTGATAACTAGCTGAGAATCCCAAAAGATATTGATGTTCTAGATGCTTAAGCTAACGGCTAGCTCCAGATCGATAATCAGAGCCTCATAGTCAGCTTCGTTATTGGTGAAAGGATTGAACAGATGATATGAGAATCTCATCATATCATAGTCTGAAGTTAAGAGAACTATTCCTACCCTTGCTTTTCTTGGAATAGTAGATTATGGTTCTTCTCCTCTTTGAGAGGAAGCCACACCATCAAAGTACATCTCCAAGTGGTGAATGCTACTATCCCCTAAGTTCATGATTTATTCATCACGGAGATAATCATTAAGAGAAAAGTCAACAGAAAGTGGATATGTTGCTAAGAAATTTGCTAGCACTTGTCCTTTCACTACATGGAGGGGTATGAAGGTAATGTCAAATTATGAGAGGATCATGGACCGTCATGCCAATCATCCGGTTTGCATCGGTCGTGTCATGAGATACTGTAGTGAATTGATCATAGAGATAAAGTTCACCTAATGAGAAAGCATGTAGTTCTGTACCTTTTGTGATGCAAAGATTAAAGCTAAGTAGTACTTCTCAATGGGTGGATAATTAGCTTCAGCAGGGATTAGATGATGGCTGAGGTAGTAGAGTGCATTTTTCATCCCTTTGTCTTTTACTTGGGCCAACAAAGCACTAAGGGAGTCATCTAACATAGTAGTGTAAAGTAAAGCAGCTTGCCTGGGATAGGGGCTACTAGAATCGATGGCATCATTAGGTAATGCTTAATGTCTTCAAAGACATGCTCACACTTATCATCCATGTTGAACTTCGCATCCTTTTTAACAACTGTTGAGAATGGCTGACATCTTCTCGATAGGTTGGATATAAAGCATCTTAGATATGTCAATCGCCCTTAGAATGATTTGAGTTGAGTTAATCTTTTAGGGGTGGCATTTCTAATATCGCTAGGATCTTCTCCGGATGATTTCAATTCCCTGGTGTCGGACAACAAACCCAAGGAATTTCCCTGAAGCTACTCCAAATGCAAACTTCAAGGGGTTCATTTTGAGGTTACTTTATTTTAACTATTCAAAAACTACTCTCAAGTCAAAGAGATAGTCTTCCTTTTCTCCACTTTTGACTATGAGATCATCAACATAGAACTTGACTTGATAGTGAATGAGTTCATCGAAGATTCGAGTCATAGCCCACTGGTATGTAGCACCATCATTTTTAAGGTCGAAAGACATGACCATATAGAAAAAGATTCTAATCAGGGTTCTAAAAGTAGTGCTTCTTTCATCTTTAGTGGCCATATTTATTTGGTTATATCCAAATGAGTCATCCATGAAATAGAAGACTGCATGAGATGAGGTAATATCCGCCATTAGCTATGGGATTAGTAGTGGAAATTCTTCTTTTGGACATGCCTTATTTAAACTTCTAAAATCAATGCATAGGTGAATTTGGTCATTCTTTTTCTTAACTGGGATGACATTGGCTAACCAGGTAGGATATTTTTCTTTTAGAATGAAGCCTAAATTGATTAGTTTCTTAACTTTATAAATAACCTATTATCCTAGGTCTAATCGCATGTGTCTAGGAGTTTGCTTGATAGGGTTAGCAGTAGGCTATATTGCTAGTTTATGGAATGCTATGATAAGAGCCAATCTAGGCGTTTCCTCATAATTCCATGTAAATTAGTCCTTAAACTCAGTCAATAGCCTAACTAAGTTATTGGTTTTAATTTCATTCAATAAAGAACTAATGTATATCTATCGTGGACCTTCTTCAGTTCCTATGTTGATTTCATTAAGCTCGTCGATGGTTGACTTGTTCTCTTCTCTAAACTTTGGTGGTGTATCTTTGACATCAAAATCATCTGGATCATTTGAAGTTTCTAAGCACAGCTCCACACATGAGTTAATTTGATTTGAAAAGAACCTATTGGATTCCAAATGATTGGTAATGACTAAGCAGTAATCGTTATCATTGACTAGACCTACATTATCGAATATTAGTCCTGGTCTTGATTGAGAGGTTTTGCATTTGTTCTTCCATATTCTTTCAAAGTAGTCTGACTTGTACTTTGACCAAGTATGTGGGATTAACCCTTTCTTTGCTGAGTTATGAACACAAGGCAAGTACCAATCAAAAGGTAATTCTATTAAATCTTTATATGAATCATCCTCAAGTTCTAAATCAACTTCTTGACTTGAGGATGATGCTCCTAGAAAGAACCTCTTAGTATTCACACCTATGGATGACTTAAGCACTTCCTTAACTACCAAACCCTTAGCTTTTTGAGAGGAAAGTGGGCTTAGAGCTAAGGTTCCCAACGGATGCCTAACTATTTCACATATAGACTTGGATACACTTATGCTTTGATTTGGAGCCCGGTCTTCATCTCTATCTGGTTTAAGTGTCACCTCTAAGGAAATCTACTCTTGAGAAGAGCTAGCTGGTGTGCTAACCATATAAGATTCATCCTATGAACTAAATTTTAAGTCTATATGAATAACAGGTGTACTCCTTTGTAGCTAGGACATATCTTTTATTTGGTGGCGAATAATGAGATTTTCCACACCTAGGACTACCTCTAAACTGGCCTCTTCCGCTGCTTGGTGGAGGTTAAGTCATCCTACCCATATGTTCGAATGGAGTAATGAACTATGGGTGGAATCTAATGTCAATGGAGTAAGGTAATTGGCCCTCTTGGCCAAAGTTGACCCAAATTGACCTAAAATACCAAATTGGGTCATATCAAAATATAAACCAAATTGATTGCAACTAATGTCTCAAGTTCATTCCAAATTGATTGTTGAACTTGACCAAATCCTTGATTGGACCTAATTGACTAATAGCCCAAATTGACCTAAAGGTTCAAGTTGGCCTAAATTAAAACCAAATCAAAATTAATTGAAACCAAATTCTACAATCATCTTCAATTGGTCAACTTAACAAAACCAACACCCAACACAATTTGGCCAATTTGGTCAAATTGGTCAACATAACCCATTTGACCCAAATGAATTCAAATGAGCTAAGATCAAATCTAAGCCAAACAAAACCAAACCAATTGAACCAAAACATCCGGATCATATGAACTTGATCCAACACTTGGTTTAACCAAATTTAACCAATTGGTCAACTTGATCCAACCTAACTTTTGACCTAAATGAGTCAAATTGAGCCAAACCTAACCAAATCGACTCCAATTGACTTGAAATTTGGGCTAAGCCACTTTTCGCTCATTTCAAATCTGACTAAATCAAATCCAATGCTAAATGATCATTCTACCCTTGGGGCAAAGGCATCACATAAGATAAATCACCAATGTAAGTGGTCATCTCCATTCTTTGGCCACTTGGTACTCTCCCAATCAACCTGGTACTGGACAGCCTAACCTGACCTAATGGGTGGTTGGGTCAGCCATGACCCATGGGAATTGGAATCACCTCACCCTCCCCATTATAGCATTTGAAACCCATGAGGCACCCATGATTCCTCCTTGGTAGCCGCCTCCACACCTTCAACCAACCAAGCTAAACCAACTCACCTCCTCCCTGCCACCCATGACTCCCTGAGTTGGCCAGATGGCCACTAGAAGCCAAACTCAATCCCATTGTCTGATCAAGATGAAGGGGGTATACACCCCCTCATTTTCACTCAAACACACAGAAAAATCATTCCTCAGAGCCCTAGCTACCCAAGATGAGCCATTAGAGCCATTCCCTAAGCTCCCAATCTCATTCCTCGATCAAAAAATTCCATTCTCGTCTGTGTCAAAATAGGACACTCCCATTTTCGACCAAACTTCCCCATTTCTCCATCAAATTCAGATTAACTTTGCACGCACCTTCCCTAGGCCTCATCGAGCAAGAACGAATCATCTCCCAAGCTTCTCGAGCACCAGAGGTGGGTCTTTAATCAAAGCTGAGCTCCAAATCATTGGTTCATGGACTTTCAAGCGAACATCGAGGAATTGATTCAATTGCTTCATCTCCATTAGGTGAAGCTTCTTCAATCATTCAAGCTGTCAATCTTGAGCTCCAGCGACGTATATGGGTTGGAGCTTTTTGAAGAAAACTTGCAACTCATGTGACCTTGATCATTGGATCCCCTCTGATCGATGTCATGAAGGTGTGTGATCCTTTTGGAGTTGATCCGAGCTCAGGTAAGCTTGAAAAAGTCTGGAATGGTGAATGGAATCCATTCTCCCTCACTCACATGACGTTAGATCATGCACCATCTGTTCCACGTGATCAAAATTGAAGGTCTCGATTAGATCCACTAGATCGATCTAATTTAATCCTATTAAACTGTAGGATTAATCATAGCCATTCGATCATAGATCAGATAGCGGACAAGAAAGCATCTGCAGCTGCCACGTAGGGGCTGAGTCAGATAAATTTAAGTAGCCAATCCCACGACGCTATGCAAAAGTGCACTGCATCAGCACTCCATGTGGCGCCAATAGGATTAGGCTTTAATTAGGCTTAATTAATCATTTTAATGCAAAACTTCTAAAATCATAAATAATCATGAGAAATAAAAAATGCAAATAAATACTCATTTTTAAGATATTTCATAGGAGAATTAATTAAAAATGATCTTAACTAATTTTTAATAGTAATTAAGGTTTAATTAAAGTTTAAGTGCAAAATTTATAAGCTTAGTTACTCCTTAATTACTTGAGTAATTAATCCCAAATTTTGTGAGTTAATTTAATGGGATGACCTCTAACTCCCATGATTTTCTTGGGATTTATTACTCATTAGAAAAATTTACTAATTAAATCTTAACTACTCTTTTTAAGTTAATTAATCTCATGAATAGTAATAAATTAGTTAATTAAACTTATTAATCATTGTTCAACACTAAGTGAACTAAGGAATAGGGTCGAGACCCCTATCCCTAAGTCCATTTCACCCTTTTTTAAAATGAAATTAATTAAGATTTAACTAATTAATTAAATCACTTAATCAAATTGTAATCATAATCACATCAAATCTTAATCAATTAAATCATGGGGTAGATCTTTAGGTGTTTAATAACCTAAAGGAGTTAAAGAAATTATGGTTAGTCCACATGTGTGAGAAAACCATAAGAGTAATTAATTAAGTCCTTTAATCTAATTAACTATTAATCATGAGCCAATTGCATTAGGCCCTTTTCCTTTCCTAGGATCATTACAAGTTTATTTTCCATGCATATCATGTTGGCTCATAATTATTTAGTTAATTACTTTAAGGTGACATAGGTAAGGGTAATTAATTCATCTAATTATATGTTCAACATAATTAACCCATAAACTCAACTAAATTACATTTCCTTAAATTAAATCAAATCACTAATGTGGGAATGGGTTTAATACATTAAATGATGCTTTCTCTTCTCCTCTTTAAATCAAGTAAAATCCAAAACTCAATTAATAAAAAATCTTTCATTTCCTTTAAATAATCTTATTTGATTTGATTATTCTTAAGAACTAGTTTGGCTAAATGAATCACATGCCTATATTTGAGTGTCCTCTTTCCAATCATGTTAAATTTGGTACATCATTTGAATTCATGCATCCATCTTTTCAAAATCAAGTGAAATAAAATTGATTTCCTTTATGTAAGCTTGCATGTGTTGATTTAATTTAATATATGTGTGGGTATTATCACTATTAAATCCAAATGTGTTTTCAAAAGCTTATAAATGAATAATAATATGTGTTATCATAGTTATAAATACATAAGAAATGCATGCTTATAGCTAAGTATATGAATGTTGAGTTCTCTTTCTTCTATTCATGTGTTGATTTATATAAGATTGAATGGTAATGGGTATATAGTGTGGACATCCTGGGAACACGATGCTTCAGCTAGCCCCAAGGAGGTCATTTGATTACCTTACTTCCCTAGTTTGTTACTTGGTTGTCGAAATAAAAAAGAAGAAATGTTCAATCTAAATTTGTTCTCTGTTAAAAAATAAATTAAAAACCCTAAACCTAAACCCTAAACCTTAATCCGTAAACCCTAAACTCTAAAACCTACAACCATGAACCCTAAACCCTAAACCCTAAACCATAAACCCTAAACCCTAAACCATAAATCCTAAACCCTAAACCCTAAACCCTAAACCCTAAACCCTAAAAACATAAAAACTTAAACCTAAACTAAATAAATCCTAAAAATAAAATATATAAATAAAACCTAAACCTAAATAAAAATAAATAAATAAAAACCTAAACTAACACCAAAACCTAAACCTAAACCTAAACTTAAATTTAAAATAAAATGAAATAAAATAAAAAAATAAACTAAATAAAATAAATAAAACCTAAACTAAACTAAAAAATAAAATAAATGTAAAAATATAAAGCTTAAATAAAATAAAAACTAAACATAAAATAAAAAAATAAAATAAACCTAGAATAAAATAAAATAAAACTAAATAAAACCTAAAAAAAAATAAACCTAAAATAAAACCTAAAATAAATAAAAATAAAACCTAAACCCTAAACTAAAAAAAAACTAAAATGTAAATTAAATAAAACAAAATAAACACAGACCTAAACTAAAATAAACTAAACTTAAATAAATAAAACTTAAACTTAAACCTAAACTAAACTCAACCTAAACCCTAAAGTAAATAAAATAAAATAAACTAAAATAAACCTAAACCTAAACTAAAAAAAACACCTCAAAATAAACCTAAAATAAAAACCTAGAAGCTAAACCTAAAAAAATAAAATAAAAACTTAAACCTAAATGTAAAAATAAAAAAAAATTGTAACCTAAAAAATAAAATAAAAATAAAAATAAATAAAATAATAAACATAAACCTAAACATAAAAAATAAACTAAAATGAAAAACCTAAACTAAAATAAATAAACCTAAAATAAATAAATTAAACTAAAGAAAAATAATAGATAAACCAAAATAAAAATAATATGATAAAATAAACTAAAATAAATAAAAAATAAACTAAATAAATTAAATAAACCTAAACTTACCAGTTTACTTAATTTAAAAAAAAACACCCGAAAACCCTAAACCTAAAACCCTAAACCCTAAATTCCAAACCATAAACCCTAAAATAAACCTTAAACCCTAAAGCCTAAACCTACATCCATAAAAAATCCTAAACCCTAAACCCTAAACCCTAAACCCTAACCCTAATCCTAAATGCTAAACCCTAAAAACCCTAAAGCTTAAACCATAAACCCTAAACCCTATACTAACCCTAAACTCTAAGCTAACTTAAAAACCAAAACCTAGAACCCTAAACCCTAAAGCCTAAACACTAAACACTAAACCCTAAACCCTAAACCATAACTGTAAACCCTAAACCCTAAAACCCTAAGCCATAAAACCCTAAACTCTAAACCCAAAAACCTAAAACCCTAAACCTAAACTAAAATAATCTTTAAAATAAAATAAATAAATAAAATCTAAACATAAATAAAATAATAAAATAAAATAAAATAAAAACCTAAACTAAAATCTAAACCTAAACCTTAAAATAAAATAAAAAAACCTAATAAAAATAAACTAATAAAAATAAACTAAACTAAAATAAATAAATAACTAAATTGAACTAAAAAGTAAAATAAACCTAAGTATAAAAAACCTAAATAAAATAAAAACTAAATGTAAAATAATAATAAAATAATTTTTAAATAAAATTAAATAAAAACTAAATAGAAACCTAAACTTAAAAGATAAACTTAAAACAAATGAAAAATAAAACGTAAACCCTAAACAAAAAAAAACCTAAACATAAAATAAAAATAAAATAGACAAAATAAAATAAACCTAAACCTAAAATAAAATAAACTAAACTAAAATAAATTAAACCTAAACCTAAACCAAAATCTAAACCTTAACCTAAACTAAATAAAATAAAATAAAATAAATAAACTAAAAAACCTAAAAATATAAAATAAAACCTAAACCTAAACCCAAAAAAAAAATAAAACCTAAACTTAAACTTATATTAAAATAAAACATAAACCTAAAAAAATAATAAAAATAAAACTCAACTAAACCTAACCTAAACTTAAACTTAAAAAATATACTAAAATAAAAATGTAAAAAAAATAAATCAACCTAAAATAAATAAACTAAACTAAATAAAAAATAAACCTAAATATAAATAAAAAATAAAATAAACTAAAATAAATAAAAAATAAACTAAATAAACTTAAACTTACAAGTTTACTTAATTTTAAAAAAAATCATAAACTCTAAATCCTAAACCACAAACCCTAAACCCAAAACTCTAAAAGCATAAACCCTAAAACCCTAAACCCTAAACCTTATACCCTAAACCCTCAACCCCAAACCTTAAACATAAAGCTAAAGTAACTAAATAAATTAAAAAATAAACATAAACCATAAAACCTAATAAACCTAAACCTAAACCTAAACCCTAAAATTGGGAAAAACCTTAACGACATGAACATCACCGTCAAAAGGATCAGTCTAGATCTAGCGGTGGAGACGAAGGCGGGGGCGGCGGTTATTGTAGTGGTGGTGGGGGATCTGGAGGGCTGGTGGATATGGAGATGGTGGTTGGAGTAGTGGTGGTTATTATGGTGGGAGGAGCGATGGAGGTTACAGTTGTCATGGTGGCAGAGGGAGAGATCGGGGATATGATGGTGGATCCTACTACTCGAGAGGCCGAGATGATTCTAATGGGAACAGGAGAAATGGAAGAACTTCTATTCTTATCTACTGCTTATGAAACAATGTCTATATAATGGAGATGATTATAGTTATCTAAGGTTTTTGATTTATTCTATGTGTGCTCATTTTATATCTATGTCGTCGCTTGTGTCTTAGAAAACTTGGTGTGTTACTAGGTTGATGAAATCAAAAAGAAGAAATGTTGAATCTGAATTTGTACTCTATTAAAAAAAAACTAAAAACCTAAAATCCTAAACTAAAACCTAAACCCTAAACCTAAAACCTAAACCCTAAACCCTGAAAATCCTAAACCCTAAACCTAAAAGCTAAACACTAAACCCTAAACCATAAACCCTAAACACTAAACCCTAAACCCTAAACCCTAAAAGCTTAAACCCTAAACCCAAAAACCTAAACCTAAAACTAATCTTAAAACCTAAACCATTAAAAGCTAAAACCTAAAAATAGAGACACAAAAATAAAATAAATAAATAAAACTAAACCAAGGAATTCCATAAATTCAATAAAATAAAATAAAATATAAACTAAAACCTAAACCTAAAAAGAAATTAAAATAATTAATAAAAACTAAACTAAAATAAAATAAATAAAAACCTAAATTAACTAAAAATTTAAAAACATAAATAAAATAAAAACAAAATCTAAATTAAAAATAAAATAAAGCTAAAATAAAATAAAATAAAAACACAATGAAAACCTAAACTTAAAAAGGAAACCTAAAAATTAAACCTAAAACTAAATAAAAAATAAACCTAAACCTATCAATTTATATAATTTAAAAAATAATAATAAATATTAAACCCTAAAACATAAATCCTAAGCCTTAAACCCTAAATCCTAAACCCTAAATTCTAAACTCTAAACCCTAAACCCTAGACCCTAAACCCTAAAAAACCATAAAATATAAATCCTAAACTTGAAACCCTAAACACTAAACTAACCCTAAACCTAAACCCTAAACTTTATGATTAGTTTTAGCATTTAGGGTTTAAGGTTAGAGTTTTTATTATTATTATTTTTTTTTTGGAAAATTAAGTAAACTCATAGGTTTAGGTTTATATAGCTTATTTATTATTTATTTTAGTTTATTTTATCTTTTATTTTGATTTACATTTATTTTTATTTTTATTTAGTTTAGTTTATTTAATTTTCTTATTTATTTTACTTTAGGTTTTTTATTTTAGTTTATTTTGAAGGTTTAAGTTTATGTTTAGTTTTTTTTTTTTATTTCTGAGGTTTAGGTTTTACATTTTTCTTTTAGGTTTACTTTAAGATTTTATTTTTTTTTATTTTATGTTTAGGTTTATTTTTAGTTTATTTTATTTTATTTAGTTTATGTTCAAGATTAAGTTTAGGTTTAGTTTAGTTTATTTTAGCTTTAGGTTTTATTAATTTAAGTTTAGTTTATTTTAGCTTAGGTTTAGGTTTATTTTATTTTTATTTTAGGTTTTGGTTTCATTTTTTAGTTTAGGGTTTAGGTTTTATTTTTTATTTATTTTTAAGTTTTATTTTTAGATTTATTATTTAGGTTTAGGTTTTTATTTATTTTTTATTTTATTTTCTTTGAGGTTTATTTTATTTTTATTTTAGGTTTAGTTTGTATTTTATTCAAGTTTTATTTTTTAGTTTAGGTTTCATTTATTTTATTTTAGTTTAGTTTTAATTTTTTATTTTATTTCCTTTTGGGTTTTGGTTTAGGTATTAGTTTAAGTTTTCTAATTTTATTTTATTTTTAACTTTAATTTAGTTTAAATTTCTTTATTTATTATATTGTTTAGGATTTATTTAGTTTAATTTTAGGTTTTTTAGGTTTTTTGGGTTTAGGGTTTAGGGTTTAGGATGTGGGAGGGTCAAGAGTTTAGGGTTTAGGGTTGAAGGTTTACGGTTGATAGTTTAGGCTTTAGGGCTTTAGTGTTTAAGGTTTAGGGTTTACAGTTGTAGATTTAGGGTTTAGAGCTTAAATTTTATGGTTAGTTTCAGTGTTTAGGGTTTAGGGTTAGGGTTTTTATTTTTCTAATTTTTTTATTTCATTATTATTTTTATATTATTTAAACTTGCAGGCTTAGGTTTATTTAGTTTATTTATTTTAGTTTATTTTATTTTTTTATTTTTATTTATTTTAGTTTATTTATTTTAGTTTTATTTATTTTAGTTTAGGTTTTTTATTTTAGTTTATTTTTTAGGTTAAGATTTTTTTTGTTTATTTTTATTTTTATTAGGTTTCAATTTTATTTTTATTTTTTAGGTTTAGATTTTAGGTTTTATTTTAGGTTTAACTTCATTTTTTATTTTTAATTTAAGTTTAGGTTTATTTTAGTTTATTTTATTTTATTTAGTTTAGGTTTAGGTTTAGGGTTTGTTTATTTTAGGTTTATGTTTATGTATTATTTATTTTAGTTTAGTTTATTTTAGTTTAGGTTTTGGTTTATTTTACTATTATTTTAGGATTAGGTTTTTTTTAGTTTAGGGTTTAGGTTACATTTTTTTATTTTTTGGTTTTATTTTTAGGTTTATTATTTAGCTTAAGGTTTTTATTTTATTTTATTTTATGTTTATTTTATTTTTATTTTATGTTTAGATTTAATTATATTTAGCTTTTATTTTTTTCATTTAGTTTAATTTTTTATCTATTTTATTTTAATTTAGTTTTAATTTTCTATTTTATTTTCTTTTTACGTTTAGGTTTAAGTTATAGTTAATGTTTTAATTTTATTTTATTTTATATTTTATTTTGGTTTAGGTTTTTTTATTTATTTTATTTTTAGGTTTTATTTAGTTGTGGTTGAGGTTTTTAGGTTTTTAGAGTTTAGGGTTTGGGGTTTAGGGTTTATGGTTTAGGATTTTAGGGTTTAGGGTTTTTGGGTTTAGACTTTAGGTTTAGGATTTAGGGTTTATGATTTATGATTTAGTGTTTAGGTTTTAGGGTTAAGGGTTTTTAGAGTTTAGGGTTTATGGTTTAGGGTTTAGCTTTAAGGTTAGGGTTTATGGTTTTTTTTAAAATTAACTAAACAACTATATTTAGGTTTATTTAGTTTATTAAGTTTATTTATTTATTTGAGTTTATTTTATATTTCATTTTTATTTATGTTTATATTTTATATTTAGCTTAGTTTATTTATTTTAGGTTTCTTTATTTTAGTTTATTTTTTAGGTTTAGGTTTAGGTTTATTTTTTAGTTGAGTTTTATTTTTATTTTATTTTTTATGTTTATGTTTTATTTTTTATCTTTTTGTTTAGGTTAGGTTTTTATTTTATTTTTTAGGCTTAGGTTTTAGGTTTAATTTTTAGTTTAGGTTTATGTTTAATTTTAGTATTTTTTTATTTAGTTTAGGTTTAGGTTTACATTTTGTTTATTTTAGGTTTAGGTTTTTTTATTTTAGTTTAGGTTTAGGTTTTTTTATTTTATTTTATTTTAGGTTTAGGTTTTTTTTTTAGTATAGGGTTTAGGTTTTATTTCTTATTTATTTTTAGGTATATTTTTTAAGTTTAGGTATTAATTTAGTTTTTTTTATTTTATTTTAGTTTTATTTTAGGTTTATTTTAGATTTATTTTATTTTTATTTTACATTTAGTTTTTATTTTATTTAAGTTTTTTATTCTTAGGTTCATTTTATGTAATAGTTTAGTTTAAGTTTCTTTTTATTTTAGTTAATTTCATTTTATTTAATATTTAGGTTTAGGTTAAGTTTTTATTTTATATTATTTTATTTAGGTTTAGGTTTATTTATTTATTTATTTTAGGTTTTATTTAGTTTAACTTTAGGTTTTAAGGTCTTTTTAGGTTTCAGGTTTAGAGTTTAGGTTTAGGATTTTAGAATTTTAGGTTAGGGTTAAGGGTTTAGGCTTTATAGTTTAGGGTTTAGGGTTTAGGGTTTAGCATTATAGGTTTAGGGTTTAGGGTTTAGAATTAATTTTAAGGTTTAGGGGTTAGGGTTTAGGGTTTAGGATTTAGGGTTTAAGATTTAGGGTTTAGGCTTTAGGTTTTTTTTAAAATTAAGTAAACTGGTAGGTTTATGTTTATTTAGTTTATTTAATTTATTTATTATTTATTTTGGTTTATTTTATTTTATTTTATTTATTTATATTTATCTTTTATTTTTATTTAGTTTAGTTCATTTATTTTAGGTTTATTTATTTTAGTTTATTTCTTACGTTTAGGTTTTATTTTTTAGTTTAGGTTTTTTTTAGGTTGAGGTTTTAGGTTTTTATTTTAACTTTATTTTTAGGTTTTATTTTTTAGTTTAGGTTTAGGTTAATTTTCTATTTATTTTATTTTATTTACTTTAGGCTTTAGGTTTTGTTTATTTTATGTTTTGGTTTTGGTTTTATTTATTTTAGTTTAGGTTTAGGTTTATGTTTTTTAGGTTAGGGTTTAAGTTTTATTTTATTTTATTTTTAGCTTTATTTTTTATGTTTAGGTTTTTATTTAGTTTTTTATTTTATTTTAGGTTTATTTTATTTTTTTAATTTAAATAAACGGGTAGGTTTAGGTTTATTTAATATATTTAGGTTATTTTTTATTTATTTTAGTTTACTTTATTTTTAAATTTTTTTAGGTTTTTTTTTTTATTTTTATTTAGTTTAGTTTATTTATTTTAGGTTTATTTATTTTAGTTTATGTTTTTTTATTTTAGTTTATTTTTTAAGATTAGGTTTAGGTTTTTATTTTATTTTTTATGTTTTAGGTTTTTATTTTAGGTTTATTTTTAGGTTTTATTATTTATTTTAGGTTTATTTTTACTTTATTTTATTTAGTTTAAGTTTATGTTTAGTTTACTTTTGGTTTAATTTTAAGTTCTATTTATTTTAGGTTAGGTTTAGGTTTATTTTAAGCTTTAGGGTTTCGGCTTTAATGTTTAGGGTATAGGGTTTTGGGTTAAGGATTTAGGGTTTAGGGTTAGCTTAGTGTTTAGGGTTAGTTTAGGGTTTAGGGTTTAGGGTTTAGGGTTTAGGCTTTAGGACTTAGGGTTTTTAGGGTTTTGGGTTAATTAGAGATTAGGGTTTAAGGTTTCAGGGTTTAAGATTTAGGATTTAGGGTTTAGGGTTAGGGTTAGGGTTTAGGTTTTTTTTTTAGTTTAGGGTTTAGGTTTTATTTTTTATTTTTTCTAGGTTTATTTTAGGTTTAGGTTTTATTTAGTTTTATTTTATTATATTTTAGGTTTATTTTACTTTTTTATTTAGGTTTAGTTTTTACTTTAATTAGGTTTTTTATTTTTTAGTTTAGTTTAGGTTTTTATTTATTTTATTTTTATTTAGTTTTTCTTTTTTTATTTTATTTTGGTTTATGTTTTTTATTTATTTTGTTTTTAGGTTTTATTTAATTTAGGTTTAGGTTTTTAGCTTTTCAGCATTTATGGTTTAGGGTTTGTGGTTTGGGTTTTAAGGATTAGAGTTTAGGGTTTAGGGTTTTTAAGGTTTAAGGTTTTTTAGGGTTTAGGTTTTGGGTTAGTTTAATGGTTTAGGGTTTAGGTTTAAGGTTTAGGGTTTTTTTTAAAATTAAGTAAACTGGTAGGTTTAGGTTTATTTAGTTTATTTTTTATTTACTTTAGCTTATTTTATTACTTTTTTCTTTAAGTTGATTTTTTTTATTTAGTTTAGTTCATTTATTTTAAGTTTATTTATTTTAGTTTAGGTTTTTTATTATTGATCATTTTTTTGGTTTATGTTTAAGTTTATGTTTATTTTTTATTTAGTTTTATTTTTACTTTATTTTTTGGGTTTAAGTTTTATTTTTTAATTTTAGGTTTAGGTTTAGGTTTTTATTTTATTTTTTCAAGTTTAGGTTTAAGTTTTTATTTTAGGTTAATTTTTAGGTTTTATTTTTAGTTTAAGTTTCGATTTATTTTTAGTTTATTCTATTTTATTTTGTTTAGGTTTAGGTTTAGGTTTAGTTTATTTTAAGTTTAGGTTTAGGTTTTATTTTTTTAGTTTAGTTTATTTTAGTTTAGGTTTAATTTTAATTTATTTTTATTTTAAGTTTTTTTTTAGTTTAGGGTTTAGGTTTTATTTTGAATTTATTTTGAATTTATTTTTAAGTTTTATTTTTAGGTTTATTTTCTAGGTTTAGGTTTTTATTTTGTTTTTATTTTATTTTATTTTAGGTTTATTTTATTTTTATATTAGGTTTAGTATTTAGTTTATTTAGGTTTTTATTTTTTTTAGTTTAGGTTAGGTTTAGGTTAAAGTTTTAATTTATGTTTGATTTTATTTTATTTCTTTATTTTATTTTTGGTTTAGGTTTATTTTATTTATTTTATTTTAGGATTTATTTTATTTAGGTTTAGGTTTTTAGCTTTTTAGGGTTTAAGGTTTAGGGTTTAGGGTTTGGTGTTTGGGGTTTCAGGTTTAGGGTTTAAGGTTTAGGGTTGTAGGTTTAAGAGTTTTGGGTTTAGGCTTTAGGTTTTAGGGTTTTAGGGTTTAGGGTTTAGGGTTTAGGGTTGTAAGTTTAGGGTTTACGGCTTAGGGTTTATGGTTTTTTTATTTGTTTTTATTTTTTTATTATTTCTATTTTTTAAAATTAAATAAACTGGTAGGTTTAGGTTTATTTTATTTATTTATATTTATTTTAGTTTATTTTATTTTTCTTTTTATTTAGGTTTATTTTTATTTTTATTTACTTTAGTTTATTTATTTTAGGTATATTTATTTTAGTTTACTTTTTAGGTTTAGGTTTAGGTTTATGTTTATTTTTAGTTTAGTTTTATTTTTATTTTATTTTTGAGGTTTCTATTTTATTTTTTATTTTTAGGTTTAGGCTTAGGTTTTTATTTTATTTTATTTGGTTTAGGTTTTAGGTTTTCATTTTAGGTTTATTTTTATGTGTTCTTTTTTAGTTTAGGTTTAGGTTCATTTTTTGTTTATTTTACTTTATTTAGTTTAGGTATAGGTTTAGGTTTAGTTTATTTTAGGTTTAGATTTTATTTATTTTACTTTAGGTTTAGGTTTATTTTATTTTTCTTTTAGGTTTTTTTTTTTTTGTTTTTTTTTAGGGGGAGCCCCATGTAGGGTATTTTATTGCCACAAAAAGAAGGTTACAAGGTCCTTAAAAGGGGGTAAACTCAGAACTACTCGAAAGAGCTACAATTAACCTAAGGAGTAAATCCCTATCTAAACATCAGAGTAAAAGCATAAAACAATCAAAAGATATAGGATGATTAACATAATAAAGCTAAAGTAACCATAATGCCCTAGGAAGAAGAATGCATGATGTCTGGGCGAGACACATGTAAAGGGAGAGAGAATCACTGCAAAGTTATAATAAGAGGAGATTAGAGCAGGTTAAGGATCTGACAAAGTTAGGGAAAATAACATAATATAAGCATGTTAGTAAGGAATTGTGATAGAGGCTCAAGCTCAATCACACATCTGTTGGGGGCAAGAGTATGAGCATCCAAACTTGTGAGAAAGGGTTACATCACATGAGCTACTCTTGAACCAATAGGGGAACAGATCATCCACGACCATCATAGCCAACAAACTTGTGAGAAGGTAGCACCAGGTTATTGATATTCTTGTGAGCTTTATTACACAAACTTAAGCAAAATCATATCTAAAATATATAGGTATTCTTGAAGGATGGATAAGGTCTCATTCAAGAAAAATATCATCAATATAGTCATCTTGACATGAGAATAAGTTGAGCCATCTTAGCCATCTTACGAATCTACGAACAAGAAAGAAATTAGTTCAGCATATAATCCCTCCATAAGAAAATTACAGAGGAGACAACTTGCTGAAAACCTATTAAGTAAGTCAATGAGCTTATAATTAACACCATCCCAATCACATGATATGTAAATGAATCTTTCAGTGCAGAAAATAACCCAAAACAATCCCCACTTAATGTCACGGAGAAAGCAATAGTAAATAGAAGATAGCATAGCTAACCTGAGGGAATGAGCTGACCAAAATAAGCACCGAGAAAAAAATAGTTAGAGCGGTAGCTCCAATAAACATTCAGGGCCTCCAGAGATAATCTAGATCAATAATCAATCAGGAGAACAAAGGCTGAAAGGCAACAACATCCAGATAGGAAGGGACTAAGCGGCCATAATATCATTCAAAGCAATAAGCTTGCTGCAACCACTCGAAGCGAGGTACTTGGGTGATGCGGTCGAAAAAATAGGAGATAAATGTTGGGCAATGAGCCAACCCAAGCAAGCGACAACATTGGAACCCACCATAAAAACAACAACAAGTGAATTGAAATGAGTCTGACATTAAAATCTATAAAATAGCAATAGTTAAAAGGCAGGCAACATCAAGATAGGAAGATTGGCCATAAAACTCTTCAATAGACATGGCAATAATAGGTAAACAAATAAATAAAAACATAAAATAGTTATCCACGAAACCGACAAATTAGACAAAAATCAAAACCCTCACCATCGGGACAACAATGAGTGCAAACTTTAGCATGAGACCACAGAAATTCTACAACCAAAAAAAGAAAGCGAGGTGACAAGGTAAAACAAAAGGTAAATCTCAAGACAAGAGACAACCAAAATAGCAAAAAACCAATTAAACACCATGATTCCACTCATCAGTATAATCAAAATAATAGATACAAGTTTGACAAAAAAAAGGGTGAAGTAAATAGTAGCAAAAAAATAGATCAATGAATTCCAATGATAGGCAACCAGTAAGGTGGTTCAAAGCAAAATCTACAAACCAATAGAAACTTCAATAGAGACAAAATAATCCAAAGCCCGAGGCGACAAGGTGGGTATTGATCGATGATGACCAACCAACAAAGCGGTTAAAACCAACAAAATTTGTCAAGATTCCACCCATAGACATATATAGATAAAGGAAAGGATAGATAATGAATAGCTCCCATATAAGCCTATAAGTGACAAAGTGAGAAATGGGATGGTGCAGGGATGCTTATTCTGCCAATTAGTGCGACAAGATAATGACAATAACCAATGGGTCAATAGCAATTATGCATATAAGATAAATCATTGATTAATTCCAAGCATAACAAAAGAAATGTGCTTCAAGTTGTACATGTTCCAATCATAGCATAGGATGGGAGAACAACGACAAGGAAAAGACAACATCAGTGTTAGCATTAAAAAACAAAAGAAAAATAAAGAGAATTTCTTTGGACAAGGAAATGAACAATCGAAAATAGCGACATGGACAATTTCGCATTAACACTCCCATTAGGAAAAGTAAATATTACTAAGAAGGATATAAAGAAAAAATTGTATGAGTTCAAGGTTTCCACGAGTAGCCCACAATCTCGGAAGATGCTCGATAATCCCTTGAAAAACTCAAACCTAGCGATCATGAGAATAAGACGAAGCTTGATAAGACTAGTATTGAAAAAATAACACAATTCCATTCACGCAAAGAGATATTAGTGTAGAGATGGGATATCCCAATCGACAAAATAACGACAATAAAAGAAAATTACACCAATAGGTGCTAGCTCGATCCTAAGAGCAAGCAGGTTGAGTGGTAGGTTGCTTTGTCACATTAAGCGTATTGCTGGGATATTGGCAGGCGGTCATAATCGGTAGGCATAGGATAGACCATTGGTTACATATAAGTAGAAGAGTAGAATGGTCTTGAGTTTTCATGATCTCCTCAAAAGCATGAAGGTTGAAGAAGACAATTGCGAACAGTCAAGCAAATGTTAACAACAAACGAAGAAGCGAGAAAAGAAAACGAAAGGAGAGGTAGCAGTAAGACAAGGATGTAGGAAATCCATTCCTTGTAGGAAAAGCTTCTTGAGGTTAGGCATTATATAAAGCAAGGAACGGAGGATGGAAAGAGTCTTGAAGCCCATGACAAAATCCTTTCGACATAAGTGTTGAAACCTTTATGAATTAGGCCTTTAAGGAGGAAAGAGTCCCAAGGAATGTAAGCATCGACCAAAGAAATACTATAATCATCAAAATAAAATTAGCATTGACACCATAATCTTGCTAGAAACAACATAGGTAGTGATATGCTCCATATTATCGAGAGAAAAAACAGTTAAAGTTAGTTAGTACTAAAATCTAAGCCCATCAAAACAGATAACTTCCTCCAGCAATGGTTAATTCTCTCAGGTTTAGAAATGAATGTATCAATGAAATTAAAGTCCCAAATGGTTATTTTTCTTTTAGGTTTAGGTTTTTTTAGTTTAGTGTTTAGGTTTGATTATTTATTTATTTATTGGTTTTATTTTTTACATTTAGGTTTTGATTTAATTTTTATTTTATTTTATTTTAAGTTTATTTTATTTTTATTTTCGGTTTAGTTTTTATTTTATTTAGGTTTTTTATTTTTTTGTTTAGTTTAGACCTTTATTTATTTTATTTTAGTTTAGTTTTTAATTTTTATTTTATTTTCTTTTTAGGATTAGGTTTAGGTTTAGGTTTTAGTTTAGGTTTTTATTTTATTTTATTTTTTTATTTTATTTAGATTTAAGTTTTTTATTTTATTTTTAGTTTAGTTTTAGTTTAGGTTTTAGAATTTTAGGTTTAGGGTTTAGTGTTTTGGGTTTGGGATTTAGGGTTTAGGGTTTATGGTTTAGGGTTGTAGGTTGTAGGATTTAGGGTTTAAGTTTAGGGTTTTAGGGTTTAGGGGTTTTAAGGTTTAGGGATTAGGGCTTAGGATTTTAAGTTTAGGGTTCAGGGTTTAGGGTTTGGGGTTAGCTTTAGGGTTTAGGGTTTTTTTAAATTTTTTAATTTTTTTTTACTTTTTACTTTTATAAAATTAAGTAAACTGGTACATTTAGGTTTATTTTGTTTATTTTTTATTAATTTTAGTATTTTATTTAGGTTAATTTTTATTTTTATATAGTTTACTTTTTTTATGGAGTGTAATTTTAGTTGTAGAAGTTATAGTGGTAGTGTTGTTACATTAAGGGAACAAGTCATTAAAAAGCAAAATGTGCATGTTGTGTTGTAGGAATATGTTGTATGTGATAGAAATGCTTTTTACTTAAGCAAAATTTTATAAGATTGTGGTAAGAACGTGATTTACTCAGTGATTGTTGTTAATAAAGAGAAGCATGAGACTAAGTTAAGTGTTAAGGAGATGAGGATGCTTAGGTGGATGAGTGGCTTTACTCTTATAGATAAAAGAGAAATGTGTATGTTTAGGAAAAAGTTAGAGTGGCTCTAGTGGTAGATAAAATTTGAGAGAGTCACCTTAGATGGTTTGGCCACATAAAGCGTCGGTTGTCCAATGACCCGGTTAGGAGAGTAGATGCATTAAAATTGTCATATGTTAAGAAAGGTAGAGGTAGACCTAAAAAGACATTGTTAAGATGCATAAAAAATGAACTTAGTGTACTTGAATTAAATGAGAATTTGACACATAATAGGACATAATGGAGATGAAGGATTCATGTACCTATCTCCACCTAGTGGGATAATGGCTTGTTGTTGTTGTTGTTGTTTTATTAATTTATTTTACATTTATTTATTTTAGTTTAGGTATTTTAGTTTATTTTTTATGTTTAAGTTTAATTTTAGTTTAGTTTTTTTTTTAGGTTAGGTTTTACTTTTTTTATTTATAGGTTTAGGTTTAGGTTTTATTTTATTTTTTTAGGTTTAGGATTTAGGTTTTAATTTTAGGTTTATTTTTAGATTTTATCTTTTAGTTTAGGTTTAGTTTTTTATTTAGGATTTAGGTTTAGTTTATTTTAGGTTTAAGTTTAGGTTTTATTTATTTTAGTTTAGGTTTAGGTTTATTTTATTTTTATTTTAGGTTTAGGTTTTTTTTTAGTTTAAGGTTTAGGTTTTATTATTTATTTATTTTTATGTTTTATTTTTTAGGTTTATTCTTTAGGTTTAGGTTTTTATTTATTTTTTATTTATTTTATTTTAGGTTTATTTTAATTTTTTTATGTTTAGTTTTTATTTTATTTAAGTTTTTTATTAATTTAATTTAGTTTAGGTTTATATTTATTTTATTTCAGTTTAGTTTTTATTTTAAATTTAATTAACTTTTTAGGTTAATTTTTAGGTTTAGGTTAAGGTTACAGTTTAGTTTAGGTTTTCATTTTATTTAATTTTTTTATTATATTTCAATTTAGGTTTTTTTATTTATTTTATTTTTAGTTTTTATTTAGTTTAGGTTTAGGTTTTTCGGTTTTTAAGGTTTAGGGTTTAGGGTTAGTTGAGGATTTAGGGTTTAGAGTTTAGAGTTTGGGGATTAGAGTTTAGGTTTAAGGTTTAAGGTTTAGGGTTTATGGTTTAGGATTTATGGTTTAGGTTTTAGGGTTTAGGATTTATTTTAGGTTTAGGTGTTTTTTAAAATTAAGGCTTGGGTAGGTTTAGATTATTTAGTTTATTTTTTTGTTTATTTTAGTTTATTTTATTTTTTTATTTATATTTAGGTCTATTTTTTATTTTTATTTAGTTTAGTTCAGGCTTTTTTAGTTTGGTTTATTTTTTAGGTTTGGGTTTACATTTATCTTTATTTTTTATTTTAGTTTTATTTTCATTTTATTTTTTAGGTTTAGATTTAATTTTTTATTTTTAGGTTTAGGATTAGGTTATTATTTATTTTTTTATGATTAGTTGTATATTTTAGGTTTATTTTTAGGTTTTATTTTTTTAGTTTAGGTTTAGGTTTATTTTATTTTATTTATTTTAGGTGAAGGTTTTTTTTAGTTTAGGGTTTAGGATTTATTTTTTTTTTTAGGTTATTTTTTTAGTTTAAATTTTATTTATTTTATTTTATTTTATTTTTATTTTACATTTGTTTTTTTTAAGTTTTAGGTTTATTTTACTTTTTTAGTTTAGTTTAGTTTTTAATTTAGTTTAGTTTTTTTTTTATTATATTTTATTTTAGGATTAGGTTTAGGTTTTATTTATTTTATTTTTTATTTTATTTAGGTTTTATTTTTTTTTATTTTATTTTTTTAGGTTTTTAGTTTAGGTTTAGATTTTTTAGGTTTTAGTTATAGCGTTTAGGGTTTTAGGTTTTAGGGTTTAGGGTTTAGGGTTTAGGGTTTAGGTTTAGTTTAGGTTTTTTATTTATATTATTTTTTTTTTTAAAATTAAATATTTAAATTTAATTTAGTTTATTTAGTTTTTTATTTTATTTATTTTATTTTATATTTTTTTTTATTTATTTTATTTTTATTTTTTTATTTAGTTTATTTATTTTAGGTTTATTTATTTTTATTTAGTTTATTTTAGTTTATTTTTTTGGTTTATGTTTATCTTTTAGTTTAGTTTTATTTTTATTTTATTTTTTAGGTTTAGGTTTTATTTTTTATTTTTAGGTTTAGTTTTAGGTTTTTATTTTATTTTTTTAGGTTAAGGTTTTAGGTTTATTTAAGGTTTATTTTTTAGTTTAGATTTAGGTTTACTTTATTTTATTTAAGTTTAGGTTTTTTATTTAATTTTAGTTTATATTAGTTTAGATTAAGGTTTAATTTTATATATTTTTAGGTTTAGGGTTTTATTATGATTTAAGTTTAATTATTATTCAATTTTGGTTTTTTTTAGGTTTTTTTAGTTTCTATTTTTTTATTTTATTTTAAGTTTAGTTTTTATTTTATTTAGGACTTTTATTTTTTAATTTAGTTTAGGTTTTTCTTTATTTTATTTTATTTTAGTTTTATTTTTATTATATTTTTTTTATAGGTTTAGGTTTAGGTTTAGAATTTGGTTTAGTTTAGTTTAGGTTTTTTAATTTATTTTATTTTTTATTTTATTTTGGTTTAGTTTTTTTACTTATTTTTAGGTTTTATTTAGTTTAAGTTTAGGATTTTAGTTTTTTAGGGTATAGGGTTTAGGGTTTATGGTTAGTTTAGGATTTAGGGTTTAGGGTTTAGGGTTTAGAGTTTAAGGTTTTAGGGTTTAGGGCTTAAGGTTTAGGGTTTAGGGTTTAAGTTTTAGATTTAGGATTCAAGTTTTAGTTTAAGATTTAGGGTTTTCTTTATCCGAGAATAAATTTAAATTCAGCATTTCTTCTTTTAATTCATAAAACTAAATCAGTTTTCTAAGACATACAAGACAACATAGATCAAAATTAAGCATAAACAAATCAAAACTACCATACTAAAGACTCCATATAAAGCAGTTTAGTCTTGATATGATGTTCCTCATCAAGTTACCATTCTTAGAAACTTTGGTTTATTAGGTTTTTATTTGGTTTATTTTTTTTTATTTATTTACTTTAGTTTTAAGTTTAGGATTTGAGGTTTAGGGTTTAGTGTTTGGGTTTTAGGTTTTATGCTTTTAGGGTTTGAGTTTAGGTTTAGTGTTTAGGCTTTAGGGTTTAGGGTTTTTAGGGTTTAGGGTTTAGGGTTTATGGTTTAGAATTTAGGGTTTTAGGATTTAAGGTTTAGGGTTTAGGGTTTATGGTTTAGGGTTGGGGTTTAGGGTTTAGGGTTTATGGTTTAAGGGTTTTAGTTTAGGTTTAGGGGTTTTAGGTTTAGGATTTAGGGTTTAGAGTTTAGATTATGATTTTTTATTGTGTGTGTGTGTTGGGAGGCGATGTGAATTTTTACCATAGAAAAGATACAATGTTCTTAAAAGGGTTAATGCTCTAAATTATACTCAGAACTACAAGAAACCTAAAGGCTAAACTCCATCTAAATCCATTAGAAAAAATGAAAACAAAACAAAAGAATACAATACTAAAATATAATAGAAAAATACATAGTAAGATTATAACAAATCAAATAGTAGTAAGAGAATAAGTCAACAATAGGATTTTTTTGAAAATAAGAAAGAGATCCATAATACTTGACGGTTGGTAGTAATGACCATTCCCTGTAAAGTTCAACTGTAAAGAAATCAACACAACCTACAAAGGCAAAAGTCATAGCTAAAGGATAAGGATATAGAGGAAAATGAAGTCTTGAGAAAAGAATGCTAGCTTAGTTAGGATCATCTCAAGTGGCAACAATACATATGAGCATCAAACTTAATAAAGAAGGGTTATAATCATATGTAATGCTACCAACAGAGAAGAGGTGGGTAACATCAAAGCCATACCCATACAAACAAACATCTAAGGCCAGCAATCAATAGTGTTCTTGATCCTACACCATTAAATAAAGAGAAACTGACAACAACCAGCTAACAGCCAAACCACCAAACAAAAACCACAACATAAATCACAATTACCCAGAGAGAGGCTTAAAAAAAGTCAGAACACCAACAACAACCATTATCCAAAAACCCATCCAAGCTCAAACCGAAAAAACTAGAACCGATCAATACAACACCGGACCATGCTAATTAATAGAGAAACAACCAACAAAACCAAGATAAGAGCCCTCAAACTAAAGTCCCAACAAGTAGCAGTCAACAAGCTAAACCAGGGTGTGCAACCACAAACAACTAAATAGCTCAGAAATGAAACTATCAACTGAAGGAAACATAAACTGCAGTTAGTGCAAATCAGCAGAAGATAAAATAGCCACACAAAAGGGGGCCAAAGGCAGCCACCAACCACCATAAACCAAAAATTCTAATCCAAAAGGATCAACAAAGGTTTAGCCGATTACAAAGGCTCAAAAATTGTCCAAGAAGAAGGAAAAGACCAATAAGGAAAAAATCAACCGACCAAGATTCTAAAACTAAAGTCCTTCATAAACAAGCTATGTAAAACAATATAAGACAACCACCATAAAGAACCAATAATAAGTAACATCAAAGGAAGGAAAAAAAAAATGATAGTACCATACAATAGAGGTCCAAAAGAAACAACCATAGAAGGCAACAGGCTAGCAGGGACTACCAAAACTAAACTTCCCAACAACAAAGGCTAACCTGACATGAAGCATAATAATAACACAAAATGTGCTACAAATAATACACCCAATAGAGTCTAATCCCCAGAGAATAACCAAACACAAAACCAAGGCAAAAGAAGGATCAACAATACAAGCTGGGAGGCAAACCAAAAAAGTAAAAATTTTTTGGTTGAAGGAAAAGCAAAGTAGTTACCACAAGAAAGGCCACCCATACAACCATAAAAAATTAGTAAAAAGTAATTCGAGTTCAAGAGTAGAGCCAACAAACCAACCAGTGTAGAAAATAGAATAAAGCTAGAGGAAAAACCATCTCATCCACCAATAACCAAAGTAATAAGGTAGAGAAGACAGGAGCCACCAGGCTAAAAAAATCAAACCAACTGGTGGAAAAGCGGGAACCACCTATTAACAATCAGAGCCAAAGCAAGTCAAAAAACATAACCCACCTCAAGCCAAAAAAGTGAAAATAAGTTTAGGGTTTAGGGTTAGGGTTTAGGGTTTAGGGTTTAGGGTTTAGTGTTTAGGCGATAGGGTTTAATATTTTGAGGGTTTAGGGTTTAGGGTTTAGTTTAGGGTTTAGGGTTTAGGATTTAGGGTTTTGGGTTAGTTTAGGATTTAGGATTTAGTTTAGGGTTTAAAATTAGGTTTATAAAATTTAATTTATTTAATTTAGTTTATTTAACTTAATTTTTTTTATTTTAGTTTATTATCTTTTTATTTTATTTAGGTTTATTTTTATTTAGTTTATTTTATTTATTTTAGGTTTATTTATTTTAGGTTTATTTATTATAGTTTAGGATTATATTTTAGTTTATCTTTTAAGTTTAGATTTAGGTTTAGCTTTATTTTTTAGTTTAGTTTTATTTTTATTTTATTTTTTAGGTTTATGTTTTATTTTATATTCTTATGTTTAGGTTTAAATTTTTATTTTATTTTTTTAGGTTTAGGTTTTAGGTTTTTAATTTAGGTTTATTATTAGGTTTAGGATTATTTTTAGTTTATTTTATTTTATTTAGTTTAGGATTTTTATTTATTTTATTTTGGGTTTAGCTTTATGTTATATTTATTTTAGTTTAGTTTATTTTAGTTTAAGTTTAGGTTTATTTTATTTTAGGTTTAGGTTTTTTTTAGTTTAGGTTTTAAGATTTATTTTTAATATATTTTTAGGTTTATTTTTTAGGTTTAGGTTATTATTTAGTTTTTATTTTACTTTATTTTAGGTTTAATTTATTTTTATTTTACTTTTAGTTTTTATTTTATGTAGGTTTTTTTTTATTTTTAGGTTTATTTTATTTTTTAGTTCTGTTCAAGTTTTTATTTATTTTATTTTAATTTTTCTTTTTTTAATTTTATTTTAAGGTTTAGGTTTAGGTTTAGGTTTAGGTTTAGATTTTTATGTTATTTTATTTTTTATTCTTATTTAGATTTAGATATTTTATTTATTTTATTTCTAGGTTTTATTTAGTTTAGGTATAGGTTTTTATGTTTTTAGGGTTTAGGGATTAGGGTTTAGGGTTTAAGTTTAGGGTTTACGGTTGAGGATTTTGAGTTATATATTTTTGGATTTAGGGTTTAGGGTTTTATGGTTCAAGGTGTAAGGTTTAGAGTTTAGGGTTTATTTTAAGTTTATGGTTTTTTTTAAAAAAAGATTAAGTAAACTTATAGGTTTAGGCTTATCTAGTTTATATAGTTTTATTTATCTATTTTAGTTAAATTTATTTTTTATTTTTATTTAGGTTTATTTTATTTTTATTTAGTTTAGTTTATTTATTTTAGGTTTATTTAGTTTAGTTTACTTATTTTAGGTTTATTTAATTTAGTTTACTTATTTTAAGTTTAGGGTCTTGGGTTTAGGGTTTATGGTTAGGGTTTAGTGTTTAGACTTTAGGGCTTATGGTTAGTTTAGGGTTTAGGGTTTACAGTTTATGGTTTAGGGTTACATGGTTTAGTGCTTAGGGTTTAGGGTTTAAGGTTTTAAGGTTGTTTTAGGGTTTAGGGTTTAGGGTATTATGGTTTACGATTTAGGGTTTAAGATTTAAAGTTTAGGCTTATAGGGTTTAGGGTTTAGGGTGGTTTAGGTTTTAGGGTTTAAGGTTTGTTTAGGGTTTAGAGTTCAGGGTTTAGGCTAACTTAAGTTTAGGTTTAGTGTTTAGTGTTTAGGGTTTATGGTTTTTTAGGCTTTGGGGTTTAAGGTTTATGGTTGAAGGTATTTTAGGGTTTAGGGTTTAGGGTTGAGGGTTTAGGGTTGTAGGTTAAGGGTTGTTAGTTAAGATTTTAGTGTTTAGAGTTTAGAGTTTAAGATTTTAGGTTTAGGCTTTTTATGGTTTAAGGTTTAGGTTTATTTATTTTTAGGTTTCCTTTTTTTGGTTTAGGTTTCTATTTAGATTTTATTTTCTTTTATTTTAGATTTATTTTTATTTTTTTAAGTTTAGGTTTATTTTTATTTTAGGTTTAGGTTTAGCTTTAGGAATAGGTTTAGGTTTTAGTTTATGTTTTTATTTTATTTATCTTATTATTTCATTTTGGCTTAGGTATTTCTAATTATTTTATTTTCAAGTTTTTTTTAATTTAGGTTTAAGTTTTTAGCTTTTTAGGTTTTAGGGTTTAGGGTTTAGGGTTTGGAGTTTAGGGTTTAGGGTTTATGGTTTAGGGTTGATGGTTTAGGTTTAGGGTTTAGGGTTTAGGGTTTATGTTTTATGGTTTAGGGTTTATAGTTTAGGGTTTTATGGTTTAAGGTTTAGGGTTTAGGATTTAGGGTTTAGGCTTTAGGGTTTTGGCTTTAGGGTTTAGGGTTTAGGTTTAGGGTTCATGTTTTAGTTTAGGGTTTAGGGTTTAGAGTTTAAGGTTTTGGTTTCTTTTTTTATGAGAATAAATTACGATTCAACATTTACTCTTTTGATTTCATCCAGTCACCAAGTTTTTGACATAAATGATAATGTAGATAAAAAAATGAGCATCGAAAAGCTATATGTCTAGTATTTAATATCGTTTATCTGAGTGGTCAGGTACCATTCTTGACTTCTCCGGTTCACATGACCTCTCGGTGTAGGATCATATCTCGATCCACCACCATGGTTATAACAATCTCGCTCATCCGCCTCCATAACCTGCTCTTACCACCACCTCACATCCAACAACACCTCACATCCCCTCCACCCCTCTGATAATCATTGCCTCGACCTTCTTAGTTAAGCGAGCATGGGGATGTTCTATGGTCAAGGTTTTGCCCATTCTTCAAGTTTAGGTTTATTAGGTTTTAAGATTTACGTTTATTTCTTTAATTTATTTACCTACTTTAGGTGTAGGTTTTGGGTTTTGGATTTAGGGTTTAGTTTTTAGGGTTTAGGGTTTAGGGTTTAAGGTTTAAGATTTAGGGTTTTAGGGTTGATGCATTTAGGGTTTAGGGTTTAGAGTTTTTTAGGGTTTAGGGTTTAAGGTTTAGGGTTTGTGGTTGTAGGTTTACGGTTTAGGATTTATGGTTTTTTTAAAATTAAGTAAGCTTGTAGGTTTCGGTTCATTTAGTTTATTTTTTATTTATTTTAGTTTATTTTATTTTTTTCATTTAGGCTTATTTTTTTTATTTAATTTAGTTTATTTATTTTAATTTAGGTTTTTCATTTTAGTTTATATATTAGGTTTAGGTTTAGGTTTAAGTTTATTATTTAGTTGAGTTTTGTTTTTATTTTGTTATTTAAGTTTAGGTTTTATTTTTATATGTTTGGTTTATTTTTTTTTAGGTTTAGGTTTAGGTTTTAAATTTTATTTTAGGTTTATTTTTAAGTTTTATTCTTAATTAAGGTTTAGTTTTTTTATTTATATTTGCTATAGGTTTAGCTTTACTTTATTTTATGTTTAGGTTCAAGTTTTATTTATTTTAGTTTAGGCATAGGTTTATTTTATTTTGTTTTATTTATTTTTCTTTTAGGTTTATATTTTTTCGAGTTTATGGTTTAGGTTTTTTTTAATTCAATTATTGGATTTACTTTAAGGTTTATTTTTTAGGTTTAGGTTTTTATTTAGTTTTTATTTAATGTTATTTTAGGTTTATTTTATATTTATTTTACATTTAGTTTTCATTTAATTTAAATTTTTTATTTTTGGGTTTATTTTATTTTTTATTTAGTTCAGTTTATATTTATTTTATTTTAGTTTATTTTTTTAGTTAATTTTGTTTATTTTAGGTTTAGGTTTTTTTTAGTTTTTATTATTTTATTTTTTTTATTTTATTTAACTTTAGGTTTTATTTTTTTTTTAGGTTTTATTTAGTTTAGGTTTAGGTTTTTAGAATTTTTGGGTTTAGGGTTTAATGTTTATGGTTTAGGGTTTTAGGGTTTAGGGTTTAGGGTTTAGTGTTTAGGCTTCAGGGTTTAGTTTTTATATAGGTTAAGGTTTTAGGGTTTAGGGTTTAGGGTTTAGGGTTTAGGCTATAGGGTTTAAAGTTTTTAGGGTTTAGCATTTAGGGTTTAGCATTAGTTAAGGTTTTAGGGTTTAGGGTTTTAGGGTTTAGGGTTTAAGATTTAGGTTTAGGGTTAAGGTTAGCGTTAAGGTTTAGGGTTTAAGGTTTAGGCTTTTAAAGTTTAAGGTTTATGGTTTAGGGTCAGTTTTTGTGTTTAGGTTTTTGGATTTAGTATTTAGAATTTAGGGTTTAGGGTTTAGAGTTTATAGTTTAGGGTTTTTTTCTTTTTAAATTTAGTAAACTAGTAGATTTATGTTTCTTTAGTTTATTTATTTATTTATTTTAGTTTATTTTATTTTTTATTTTTAATTAATTTAGTTTATTTATTTTAGGTTTATTTATTTTAGTTTAGGCTTTTTATTTTAGTTTTTTAGCTTTAGCTTTAGGTTCGTTTATTTTTTAGTTTAGTTTTAAATTTAATTTAATTTTTAGGTTTAGGTTTTATTTTTTAGGTTTAGGTTTAGGTTTTTATTTTATTTTTTTATGTTCAGGCTTTAGGTTTCTATTTTTAGATTTATTTTTTGGTTTTATTTTTTTAGTTTAGGTTTATTTTTAGTTATTTTATTTTATTTAGTATAGGGTTTTTGTTTAGTTTATTTTAGGTTTGGTTTTAGGTTTTATTTATTTTAGTTTGTTTTATTTTAGTTTAGGTTTATGTTTATTTTATTTTTATTTTAGGTTTTATTTTTATTTTATTTGGGTTTTTTAGTTTTTAGTTTAGTTTCAATTTTTATTTTATTTTAGTTTAGTTTTTTATTTTTTATTTTATTTTCTTTTTAGGTTTAGGTTTCTATTAAAGTTTTAGTTTATGTTATTATTTTATTTTATCTTTTTTATTTTATTGAGCTTTAGGTTTTTTATTTACTTTATTTTTAGGTTTTATTTAGTTTAGGTTTTTTAGTTTTTAGGATTTAGGGTTTTGGGTTTAGGGTTTATGGTTTAGGGTTTGGGGTTTAGAGTTTAGGGTTTAGGGTTGTAGGTTTTAGAAAATCTAAGGTTTAGGGTTAGGCTTACGATTTAGGGTTTAGAGTTATAGGTTATTGGGTTTAGGGTTTATAGTTAAGGTTTAGGGTTTTAGGGTTAATAGTTTAGGGATTATGGTTTAGAGGTTTAGGGTTTAAGGTTTTAGTTTAGATTTAATTTATAGTTTATAGTTGAATTTATAGTTTAGGGTTAAGAGTTATTATTTTATAGGTTTAGTTTTAGGGTTTAGAGTTAGAGTTTAGTTTAGAGTTTAGGTTTAGTTTAGTTTTTAAGTATTTTAGGATAGTTTAGTTTGAGGTTTAGGGTTTTAGGTTAGGTTTTAAGGTTTAGGAAGGTTATTAAGTTTAAGGGTTTATAGTTTTGGTTTAGAGCTTAGGTTTAGGTTTAGGAGTTTAGGGTTTAGGGTTGTAGCTTGTAGGTTTAGGGTTTATGGCTGTAGGTTTAGGGTTTAGGGTTTAGGGTTTAGAATTTTATGCTTAGGTTTTTTAGGGTTTAGAGTTCAAGGTTTTTTTAAAATAAAATTAAGTAAACCTATAGGTTTAGGATTATTTTATTTATTTTTTATTTATTTTAGTTTATTTTATTTTTTTATTTAGGTTTATTCTTATTTTTATTTTTTTGAAGTTTAATTTATTTATTTTAGGTTTATTTATTTTAGTTTAGGTCTTTTATTTTAGTTTATTTTTTAGATCTATGTTTAAGTTTATGTTTATCTTTTAGTTTAGTTCTATTTTTATATTATTTTTTAGGTTTAGGTTTTATTTTTTATTTTTAGGTTTAGGTTTTTATTTTATTTTTTTAGGTTTATTTTATTTTTATTTTATGTTTAGTTTTTATTTTATTTAGGTTTTAATTTTTAGGTTTATTTTAATTTTTTAGTTCAGTTAAGGTTGTTATTTATTTTATTTTAGTTTATTTTTTATTTTTTATTTTATTTTATTTTATTTTTAGGTTTAGGTTTAGATTTAGGTTTTAGTATATGTTTTTATTTTATTTTATTTTTATTTTTTATTTAAGTTGAGGTTTATTTATTTATTTTATTTTAAGGTTTTATTTAGTTTAGGTTTAGGTTTTTATGTTTTTAGGGTTTAGTGTTTAGGATTTATGATTAATTTAGGGTTTAGGGTTTAGGGTTTGGGGTTTGGAGTTTAGGGTTTAGGGTTTAGGGTTATAGGTTTTAGGATTTAGGGTTTAGGGTTTAGGGTTTAGGGTTTAGGTTTAAGGGTTTTAAGGTTTTAGGTTTAGTTTGGATTTAGGTTTAAAGTTTAGGGTTGTATAGGGTTTAGGGTTAAGGCTTAGGATTTAGGGTTAAGGTTTAGGGTTTAGGTTTAATTTATATTTTATTTTATTTTATTTTATATTTTATATGTTTAAGTTTTATGATTTAGGGTTTTGGGTTTATGGCTTAGGGTTTTAGGGTTTTGGGTTTAGTGTTTAAGGATTAGGGTTTAGTGTTTGGGGTTTATAGTTTTTAGGGTTTAGGGTTTAGAGTTTAGTTTTAGTTTAGTGTTTAGGGTTTAAGGTTTTTTTTAATAGAAAATAAATTCAAAATTAAACTTTCTTCTTTTCGATTTCATTAACCAAGTAACACATAAAGTTTTCTAAGACACAAGTGACCACATAGATTTGAAAATGAGCATAGAAATCAAGTATATGTTTAGGTTTTAGGTTTTATTTTAGGTTTAGGTTTAGTTTATTTTTATTTATTTGAGTTTATTTTATTTTTTTATTTAGTTTATTTTTTTTTTTTATTTTTACTTTATTTTTTTTTTTTTGGGTTTAGGTTTTTATTTTATTTTATTTTTTAGGTTTAAGTTTAGTTTAGGTTTATTTTTTAGATTAGTTTATTTTATTTTATTTTTTATGTTTAATTTTATTTTTATTTTTTAGTTTCAATTTTGTTTTTTATTTTTAGGTTTATTTTATTTTTTAGTTTAGTTAAGGTTTCACTTTATTTTATTTTAGTTTATTTTTATTAGTTAATTTATTTTATTTTTAGGTTTAGGTTTAGGTTTTAGTTTAGGTTTTTTTTATTTATATTATTTAAGTTTAAGTTTTAAATTTATTTTATTTAAGTTTTTTTAGGTTTTAAGTTTAGGGTTTAGGGTTTTATTATTTAGCATTTAGGATTAGGGTTTAAGGTTTAGTGTTTAGGCTTTAGGGTTTAGGGTTTAGGGTTTTTAGGGTTTAAGATTTAGGGTTTAGGGTTTAAGGTTAGCTTAGGTTTTAGGGTTAATTTAGGGTTTAGGGTTTAAGTGTAGGGAGTTTCTAGTTTAGGTTTTAGGTTTAGAGTTTAGGGACTAGGTTTTAGGGTTTAGGGTTTTATTTTAGGAGGTTTAGGGTTTAGGTTTGGGTTAGGATTAGGGTTTAAGGTTAGGGTTTAGGGTTTAGGAGTTTAGAGTTTAGTAGTTGTAGGTTTAGTTTTAGGAGTTTAGGGTTAATTTTAGTGTTAAGGTTTTAGGGTTTAGTGTTTAGAATTTAGGATTTAGGGTTTAGGGTTTTATTTAGGGCTTTTTCTTTAAGTTTAGTAAACTGGTAGGTTTAGGTTTATTACATTTATTTAGTTTATTTTTTATTTATTTTAGTTTATTTTATCTTATATTTTTATTTAGGTTTATTTTTTTTATTTTATTTAGTTTATTTATTTTAGGTTTATTTATTTTAGTTTAGGTTTTTTATTTTAGTTTATTTTTTAGGTTTAAGTTTAGGTTTATGTTTATTTTCTTAGTTTAATTTTATTTTAATTTTTTTAGGCATAGGTTTTATTTTGTATTGTTAGCTTTAAGTTTAGGTTTTTATTTTATTTTATTAGGTTTATGTTTTTATTTTATTTTTTTAGGTTTAGGTTTTAGGTTTTTATTTTAGGTTTATTTTTGGTTTTATTTTTTAGTTTAGGTTTAGGTTATTTTTAGTTTATTTTATTTTATTTAGTTGAGGGTTTAGGTTTAGTTTTAAGTTTTATTTATTTTAGTTTAGTTTATTTAATTTTTATTTTAGGTTTAGTTTTTAGTTTATTTAGGTTTTAATTTTTTTTTTTAGTTTAGATTTTATTTATATTTTAGTTTAGTTTTATTTTTATTTTATTTTCTTTTTAGGTTTAGGTTTAGGTTTTAGTATAGGTTTTTATTTTATTTTATTTTATTAAGTTTTATGGTTTTTATTTATTTTATTATTTTTTAGTTTAGTTTTGGTTTTTGGTTTTAGTTTAGTTTAGTGTTTAAGGTTTAGGATTAGGGTTTAGAGTTTAGGGTTTATGGTTTAAGGTTGTTAGGTTTAGGTTTAGGTATAGGTTAGTTTAAGGTTTAGGTTTAGGGTGTAGGGTTTAGGTTTAGGGTTTAGGTTTATGTAGGTTTCAAGGTTTAGGGTTTAGTTAAGTTAGGGTTTAGGGTTTGGGAGAGTTTAAGGTTATTAGGGTTTAAGTTTAGGTTTAGGGTTTAGGGTTTAAGGTTCTGAGTTTAGGGTTTGAGTATTTAGGGTTTAGGAGTTTAGTTTATTTAGTTTTTATTTTTTTATTTTATTTTTTAGGTTTTGGTTTCATGGTTTTAAGGTTTAGGGTTTAGTTTTAGGGTTTTAGGGTTTAAGGTTTATGTTTAAGGTTTAGGGTTTTTGGGTTTAGGGTTTAGTTTAAGGTTTAAGGTTTAAGGTTTAAGGGTTTTACTTTAATTGATTCAACATTTCTTCATTTAATTCATAAGTAACACATATTTCTGACAAGTGACCAAATTTAAAAATGAGCATGCATAGAGCAAATCAAAACCATAGTAAATCATCTCTTATAAGACACATTTCCATAGCATGGGTGGATTGGTCATTCTTGGTTTCTACTTCATCAAAACCACCCTACCTCTTATAGCGATCTTATCAAATCAAGCTCCCTCCACCCACCACCAGCTTCCTGTTCACTCTTTAAACCTGCTTTTCGACCACCACCTCCATATCCACCAAAACCTCCAAATCCCCATAGCTTGCGTGATAATGTTACCTCCAGCCTTCCTCCCCTAATGATCCTTTGAGCCTAGTTGTTTGATATTCCTTCCATCAAGGTTCTGCCCATTCTTATTGATTAGGTTTATTTTTTATTTATTTACTTACTTTAGGTTTAGGTTTAGGTTTAGGGTTTAGGGTTTAGGGTTTTAAGGTTTAGGGTTTTAGGGTTTTAGGGTTTAGGGTTTAGGGTTAGGGTTTAGGGTTTAGCATTTACAATTTAGGGTTAGTGTTCAGACTTTAGGGTTTAGGGTTTTTAAGGTTTTAGGTTTAGTATTTTTGGGGTTAGTTTAGGGTTTATGGTTTAGGGTTTAGGGTTTATGGTTTTGTAAGGTTTAGGTCTAGGGTTTAGGGTTTAGGGTTTAGAGTATAGGGTTTAGGGTTTTAAGTTTAGGGTTTAGGGTTTAGGTTTAGGGTTTAGGTTTAGGATTTAGGACATTGAGTTTTAGTTTTAGTTCTTTTATTATTTATTTTTATTTTATTTAGTTTATTATTTTTTTATTTAGGTTTATTTTTTTTATTTAGTTTAATTTAGGTTTTTTTTAGTTTATGTTTTAATTTTAGTTATTTTTTAGAGTTTAGGTTTAGGTTTAGGTTTTATGGATTAGGGTTTAGGTTTGGTTTAAGTTTTAGGGTTTAGGGTTTAGTTTAGGGGATTTTGGGTAGGTTAAGGAGGTTTAGGGTTTATGGATGTAGGTTTAAAGCTTAGGGTTTAGGGTTTAGGGTTGTAGCTTGTAGATTTAGGGTTTATGGTTGCAGGTTTTGGGTTTAGGTTTTAGGATTTAGGGTTTAGGGTTTTTAGGGTTTAGGGTTTAAGGTTTTTTTAAAAATTAAGGAAAAAGGTAGATTTAAGTTTATTTAGTTTAGTTTTTATTTAATTTATTTTATTTTATATTTTGGGTTTATTTTTATTTTTATTTTTAATAAGTTTAGTTTATTTATTTTAAGTTTATTTATTGTAGTTAGGTTTTATTTTAGTTTATTTTTTAGGTTTAGGTTTATTTTTTATTTAGTTTTATTTTATTTTTTTTTAGTTATTTTTTTTATTTTTAGGTTTAGGTTTAGGTTTTATTTTATTTAGGTTTTATTTTTTAAGTTTATTTTAATTTTTTTTAGTTTAATTTAGGTTGTTATTTATTTTATTTTAGTTTAGTTTATATTTTAATTTTTTTATTTTATTTTTAGGTTTAGGTTTAGGTTTAAGTTATAGGTTTTCATTTTATTTTATGTTTTTTATTTAGGTTAAGGTTTATTTATTTATTTTATTTTTAGGTTTTATTTAGTTTAGGTTTAGGTTTTTAGGGTTTAGTTTTGGGATAGTTAGTTTATAGTTTAGTTTAGGTTTAGGGTTTTGATTTAGGGTTTAAGTTTAGGGTTTAGGTTTTAGGATTTAGGGTTTAGGATTTGATTTAGGGTTTAAAGCTTAGGAGGTTTAGGTTTAGTTTTAGGATTTAGGTTTATGATTTTAAGTTTAGGGTTTTTGGGTTTAGGGTTTAGGGTTGTAGATTTAGGGTTTAATGTTTAGGATTGAGTTATTTAGTTTAGTTAGGTTTTAGATATTTTTTATTTTATTTTTAGGGTTAAGTTTTTTGGGTTTTAAGTTTAAGTTTAGGTTTAGTTTATGGTTTAGTTTAGGTTTAGGAT
Source organism: Cymbidium sinense (assembly GCA_021442155.1). Classification (NCBI taxonomy): domain Eukaryota; kingdom Viridiplantae; phylum Streptophyta; class Magnoliopsida; order Asparagales; family Orchidaceae; genus Cymbidium; species Cymbidium sinense. Next base: position 362,552,948 of record CM038214.1, on the reverse strand, counting down.
TTAGGTTTAAAGGTTTAGGTTTAGGGTTTAGTTTAAGGTTTTTTAAGAAAATAAATTTAGATTCATCATTTTCTTTTGATTTCATCAACCAAATAACACAGCAAGTTTAAGATACAAGGATAGACCAAAATTAGCAACATAGAGCAAATGGAAACCCAGCTAGAATCATCTCTATTATAAAGACAGTTCCATAAGTAGTGGGTCGGATGGTTCTTTAGTTTCTCAGTTCCCATCACCCATCTTCACAATCTCTCCTTTTGCCACCACCTGTAACCTCCACCTCCATAACCACCAATGCTCCGACCTCCATCCACCAACACCTCAGATCCCCAGCACGGCTTATGATGCCGCCTCACTTCATCCCGATCCTAGGTTTTGGATGTGATGTTCTGATAAGGTTATTCTTAGGGGGTTTAGGTTTATTTACTTTAGAGTTTAGTTTATTAGTATTTATATTTAGTTTTAGTTTAGGTTTAGGGTTTGGATTTAGGGTGGTTTAGGGAGGTTTAGTTTAAAATTAGGGTATTAAAATTTAGCATTTGAGGTTTATTTTGGGTTTTAAGGTTTAGGGTTTTAGGGTTTAGGGTTTAGGTTTAAGTTTAGTTTAGGTTTAGGATTTAGTTTAGGGTTTAAGTTCAGTTAGGGTTTAGGGTTTTAGGAGTTTATTTCTTTAGGTTTAGGGTTTAGGAGTTTAGGATTTTAGAGTTTAGTGTTTTTAGGTTTTAGGAGGTTTAGGTTCTGGTTTAGGGTTTATGTTAGTTTAGTTTAGTTTATGGTTTAGCATTTTGATTAGGGTTTAGTATTTAGTTTTAGTTTAGGGTTTAGGGTTTAAGGATATTTATTTAGGTTATTTATTTATTTTATTTATTTTAAATTTTAAAATTTTATTTAGGTTCATTTTTATTTAGTTTAGTTTATTTATTTTAGAGGTTTTAGTTTTGGTTTAGGTTTAGGTTTAGGTTTATTTTTTAGTTTATTTTATTTTATTTTAGTTTTAAGTTTAGGGAGTTTAGGTTTTGGGGTTTAGGGTTTAAGTTTAGGTTTATGGTTTTAGGGTTTAGGGTTTAATGTTTAGCTTTAGGGTTTTAGAGTTTAGTTTTGGAGAGTTTTGGGTTTAAATTTAGATTAGGTTTAGGATTTAGGGTTTAGGGTTTGAGTTTAGGGTTTAGGATTTAGGGTTTAGGATTTTAGGGTTTAGGGTTGTTTACTATTTGGGGTTTTGGGTTTTGGGTTTTGGGTTTTGGGTTTAGGGTTTAGGGTTTAGAATTTAAGGTTGAGGGTTTTCTTATTTAATTACTTATCTTTTTTAATTTTTTTTTTAAAATTAGGTAAACGGTTTAGTTTAGTTTATTTTTTTTTTTAGTTTATTTTTTTATTTATATTTATATTTATTTTTATTTAGTTTATTTTATTTTTTTAGGTTTATTAATTTTAGTTTGGGTTTTTTTTTTAGATAATTTTTTCGGATTAGGTTTAAGTTTATTTTTTAGTTTAGTTTTATTTTTCAATTAGTTTTCAAGTTTAGGTTTTATTTTTTATTTTCAGGTTTAGGTTTAGGTTTAGGTTCTTATTTTATTTTATTAGGTTTAGGTTTTAGGTTTTTATTTTAGGTTTGTTTTTAGGTTTTATTTTTTAGTTTACGTTTAGGTTGATTTTTAGTTTATTTTGTTTATTTTTGTTGGGTTTAGGTTTAGGTTTAGTTTATTTTAGGTTTAGTTTAGGTTTTATTTATTTTTAGTTTAGTTTAGTTTAGGTGTATTTCATTTTTTATTTTTTTATTTAAGTTTAAGTTTTTATTTTTAGTTTAGGGTTAAGTTTTCATTTTTTATTTATTTTTAGGTTTGTTTTTTAGGTTTAGATTTTTATTTAGTTTCTATTTTAGTTTATTTTATGTTTATTTTATGTTTATTTTAGGTTTTGTTTTTATTTTATTAAAGTTTTTTACTTTTAGCTTTATTTTCTATTTTTAGTTTATTTTATTTTATTTTATTTTATTTTTTATTTTATTTTTTTTATGAGTTTAGGTTTACGTTTAGGTTTTAGTTTAGGTTTTTACTTTATTTTATTTTATTATTATTATTTGTTTAGGTTTAGATTTTTAGTTTTTTAGGGTTTAGGGTTTACGATTTAGTCTTGATGGTTTTAGGTTAGTTTAGAGTTTAGGGATTAGGGTTGTAGGTTTTAGGGTTTAGGGTCTAGGATTTAGAGTTTTTTTTATTGGAAAAAGTTAGAATTTTATTACCATAAAAGGAAAGGATACAATGTTTTTAATAGGGGTATAGCTCAAAATTCTCACTCTCAGGAGGTACAAGAAACCTAAACCCAATCTAAGTACAATAAAAGGAAAAGAAAACAAAACAAAAAAAAAACAAATATAATAACTAAAAACATATGAGAAAAGACAGAATAAGACTAATCTGAGTTCATGAAAGCATTAAAAGGACTAATCGGCGACTCTTGATCCCTTTGAGAAAGCAAGATAAGCAAGATCCAGACACTTGAGTTGGTAGTAAAGCTCATTCCATTATAAAGCTCCAACTTACAAAAGAATTTTGCAAAACACTACAAAGGAAATAATCATAGCTCAGGGAAAAGGATAAAGTGAACAATTTAGAGGAGTTGAGAAATATAAGGCTCAGAAGTAAGATCAGTAGCATACAATGAGCATCAAACTTCTTGAGAAGGGTTACATGTCATATGTATGTGTTACCAACTAGAGAGAAGATATGAGAAAACATCAAGCGGACACGATATAAGCAAACCATCAAAGGCAAAATAGTCCATAGTTATCCAAGTCTTGCACCAAACAAATAGAGAAATGAGCTAGCCAGCAGCCACCTAGCAGGCAACCCACCAACCAAAACCCACAGACCAATCACATAAAACCCGACAACCCAAAAGTTACAGCAATCGGTGTGGCTTGAAAAAAGTAGTAACTCCACCAAAGCCACCACCAAAAGAAAGAGAAACCCAAAAATGGAGCAATTAGCATGAATAGGGTAACAACCCAACAAAATAGTCCCAAAGGCATAACAACAACCCATGACTATCTCCAAAGCACTAGCAATCCAAATCCAAGGGAAAAACCTCCACCGAAACAACAAAATAGTAGAAGATAAGCGACAAGAGGAAGCCATAGGGAGACCAAGGGGTATCCATAAATTACTATCAAAACCACCACCAAGGTGGCGGGAAAAAATAGCAAATCTACCACCACCACCAGGCAAATGTCAGGGAACAAGGAGAGCAAAATAAACTAGAGGGAGTCAATACCAACAGCCAACCTAAATCACAAGACACCTAGCCAGGCACAAGCATCCAAGGCAAGACAGGATCCAATCCCAAGACACCAAGCCAGAGAGAGCCACAAGCTCAAACTGGACAATCCAGTTAGTGGGCTTCTAGCAAACCGGTAGGCATAGACAAAAAAATAGCCCTCTCCTCTAGTAAATAGAAACCCAAGTCTAGAAGAAAAAGAACCACAAAGCATATCCACATACCAATAAATAGAAAACAACCAATAAGAAAACACCAACCCAAACCAAGAAAACAATCAAAAATAATTGAAAAAAAATCAAAGCTAGGCAAATCTTGAAGAGACCAACAGCTGCCATCCAACAACCAACCACAACAGCATAAGTTCCAATTTAGTAAAGGGAGCGACCAAAATAAGAGGCTAACCCAATCTGAGCCCAAAATAAAGGGAAAGAACAATAGCAAAGCCACAACCACACCTAGAAATCTACAAAAAAACTAAGAAATAAAATTGGTAGTCACTTAGCCAGACAAAACCAAGGTAGAAAGGCCAAAGAGAACCACCCAACCACAAGCAACAAATCATTGAGGGAGTAAAGTAATATGGAGGCTAACAAAGCCCCTTCAAACCCTATAGAGTAGATAGTCACCATAAGAGAAAATAAGAAGGACAACAAAAAAAGCTACCTCAATCTACAAGGTGAAGGAAAAAAACCAAAAAAGGAAGCAACCACCAAAAGAAAACCTAAAAAGCCAAACCATAAAGAGAATAGACCATGAAAAATGACCATCCAAAATAATCGGATGGAAGAAGCAAATAGCATCCAGTAGAACCAACCATAGCAAAAATTCAATTCAAATAAGGTAATAGCCAACAAATGAGGCAAACCTAACATCAATTAGAATGGTAGGCCAAAATCAAACACCCATAACCTAGACCCCAAAACATCACTAGTGATAAAAGAAGCGAGCATGAGAAGAAAACCACCAATGTCAAATGATAGGAAAACCAAATAAAAATAACACCACTAATAAATAAGGGTCAAGTACACAATGGGGTAAAGAGGAAGGGGTTTTAAGTTTAGAAATAAACTAAAACCAACAAGCCAGCTTTCAATTAAAGTGAGATTGACCAAAAACCTAAAGAAAATTAGCAAAAAACACTTCCTTGTGAGGGAATGACAAAAAAAGAACCAAAATAAATATTAAACCACTATAGCAATATGATCTACAAAAAAGTTAAAATAAATCGAGGTAGTCTAGTGTTATCAGTTGACCGGACCATGCAGATGCTTAAGTAAGCTATGGTTATCAAATAAAGTGAGCTCATTTAATTCAGCTCCCAAATTAGCCAAGAAAATAGTACAAACAATACCTTCATGAAGAATGTGAGAAATTTTGTAGCAAACTTGGGAAAGAAGCTTTTTAGTGTGATTAAGAAGATAAAATAAGTCAACATTCCCCATTTTATTAGTATTGAGCATATCAAGTAAAAGAAGAGCATCAATTTCAATCCAACTATTAAAGTGGCCTTTGCTTAAACAAATATCAATAGCTTTATTAACAACATGAGCTCAACATAAATAAGAGAACAAGCTTTGAGGGGGAGGCAAAAGCACAAATGATAGTACCTTTAGAATTCATAAGAATTCCACCACATATTTGGAAAGCGAAAATTAGTATTGGTTTAATAAAATTTTCTTTAGGCTTAATCCAATGTATAATTCTAATACTCTTGTAGGAAGTGTCATTATGCAAAGTGATACCCAATTTTTTAGCCATAAATTTATAACCTCTAAAATGAAGATTACAAGTTAAATTTGCATTAAACAAAGCATGAATTTTTTTTCTTTAATTCTAGCAAAGATCCTTCTATGGTTCATATGGATGCCTCAATATTTAGCATCATTTCTATCCATCCAAATGAACCAAAAAAGAGTAATAGCAATTAAAACTTTCATATGACCTTTCACAGTTTTATAGAAACAAACATTAAGAAGTTGGTATAATGAAAGAGAGCCATGAAAATAGTTAGCGTTAAATAAATCATCATACCATATCCAAAGTTTAGAAGCAATAGCACCATTGACAAAAACTTGATTAACATTTTCAATATGAAAGCAACAATAGCACTTGGAAGGTATATAAAATGCTTTAAGCTAGAGCAATGAATCTCAGGGGAAGTTATTCAAAATCCTCAAAGCTAAAACATATTAAGAAATGGGAATGATATTGTTCCAAAGTTTAATGAAAACATTAGAGGTGTTTTATTTATTTCTGATAAAATTCCAAACCTCTTTAAGAATGAAATCTCCAGTGTAAGAGAGCTTGAAAAGAATTTGATCAGGTTTATTAAAAAAGTTAGCGATGATGCAAAACTTGTCAAAAATAAAAATAGGAATGTAGTTCCCAAGTTTATTTTCATTCCAATTATTAAGCCAAAAAGAGTTAACATTTGATAGTAGTAGTAGAGTGTGTGATAAAGTCAATAGAGCCATTGAAATCAATTGTCTTGCAAAAGAAAGAAGAACCCGATTGAAAACCCCAAGATATTAAGGATGTAACAACCCATTTAATGGAGCAAAGCCTTTTCCAAATTGAAGAGTTGCCAATTTTATAAGCACAGATAAGAGGGTGTTTACCTTGGCAATATTTTTCCATCATAAAATTAGCCCAATGGCTATCATTCTTTCTAAACTTCCACTAGAGCATATGGGAGAAGGCAATCATAGCTTCAAGAATAAGTTTGCAACCAAGACCACCTTCACCCAAAGGATCACATCATTTATTCCAAGATGTCCAATGCATTCTTTTAAAAGAATTATTGGGTCCCCAAAAAAAATATTAAGAAAGTGATCAATTTTGATAAGAGTAGAATTAGTGGGAATAATAGTTTGAATCAAATAAAATAGCATAGAATTGAGAGTGCTTTTAAGAATAGTGAGCATTCCACCAATGGAAAGTAAATTGAATTCCCAAATAAAAAATTTATTTAAATTTTTTTGAATTAACTCATCAAAAAGATGGGATCATTTTGGACCTTTAAATAGAGGAGCACCCAAGTACTTAAGAGGTAAGTGTTGATGTTTAAAATTAGTGATATGCCAAATTTGATTGATTTTATTATTAGAGATACTTAAAGAAATAATAAAATAGTTTTCTTTATCATTGATAGAAAGACCACTTTATCTACCACATTTATTTAAAAAATTCTTGAGGTTCTTGATATGTTGAATAGAAGCATTGAAAAAATAATGAAATCATCTACAAAGCTTAAGTGGGAACAGGAAGACCACTATTGTAGTACATACTAGGATTGTTTAAAATAACTCATTGATGTTCCTAGATAAGTACTCATAATAATAAATAAAGCGGGGAGATAAAGGATCCCCTTATCTTAAGCCATGGGAAGAAGGAAAGAAGCCCAATGTTTCCCCATTATGCAAAATAGAAAACCAGACATTATTAATATAATTTTTAATAAGAAAAGTAAATTTATCAAAAAACACAAATATATTCAAAATATGGAAAAGGGAATCCCAAGAGATATTATCAAACACTTTGGTAATATCTAATTTGAAAAGAATGTTTCCACCTCTAGTCTTAGCATCTAAGTCATGAATTAATTCCTGGGCTAGTAAAATGTTATCATTAATAGATCTACCACTAACAAAACTAGTTTAGTTGAGAGAGATAATCTTATGAAGTAAAGGACTAAGCCTGTTGGCAAGAATTTTGGAAATCGGCTTATTAAAGAAGGTACAAAGACTAATAGGTCTAAAATCACTCCAATAGTCTGAATTATCTTTCTTAGGTATGAGAACAATAGAAGTGCTAGAAAAAAATCTAGGAAAAGGATTACTAGTAAAAAAATCAACCACAGCCTCAATCAAATCATTTTTAATAATAAACCAGCAATTTTGAAAAAATTAAGTAATGAAACCCTCCGAGCATCCAATAAAATCTATGTTAATGCTATTAAGAACTATAAAAATATCATCTTCATTAAGCATAATAATAAGCAAATCATTGTCATTATTGGTAATAATAGAAGGAATCAAGTGGGATTTAGAAATAGCATCATAAGAGAAACTCTTATTAAGTATTTCTAATGTATTTATTATCCATCTATTAATATTATTCTTTAAAGCTAAACTCTTTAGCTTGGAAATACCTAGTATTCTTGTCACCATCTACAATATGTTTACTAGTAGCTTTTGATGCCAATAAGTCTCTTTCATATTTTGAAAATTAAGAGTTATCTTCAAGTCCTTAATCTTAGAATGATTAGACATAATAGAGACCTCAAGATCACAAAACATTTTTCCATATCTTTGATATTAGCAAAAGGTTTTTAAAATAATGCTTATTCCAACAACCCAAATTTTGCTTAAGACTTTTAATATTAAACAAAAGTCTATTCATCCCCATAATCAAATTATCAGGATGTAAAGGAGCATTCCAATTATGATAAAAAAAATCAATATGTTGAATCCACATGTTCTGAAATCTAAAAGGAGAGAAATATTTTGATCTATTAGAATTATCTTTAGTAGAAACCAAAAGAGGAGCATGATCAAACGCGATTCTTCTTAAATGATCAACAGAAGTAATATACCATTGAGTAATCCAATGAGTATTAAAAAGAATCTGATCCAACCTTTGTCAAATTCTAAAGTTTTTCCAAGTATAACTAGAACCTTTAAAACCAATATCAATCAAATTACAATTAAGGATCATATTAAAAAATTCATTTATGGAATGAATATAAGGAGCACAATCACCACTTCGTTCAGAAGTGAATAAAATAGTGTTGGAATCACCACCAACAAAATAAGGTTTATTTACATAGGTAGAATAATTCCTCAAATTATCCCAAAGAAGATTTCTACTAGATCTAAGCCCAAAACACAATAATCAACATAAGAGATTTAAACATTGACAACTTGTTGAAAGTCATCAAGAATAGAAACCTCTACAAAGTTATTCCTAAAATGTGAAATCTATTACTGACATTAGAGAAAAATTTATTCAAACTTATCATTCTAGCAACATGGTTAATTTTGTTAGCATGAATAAGAGGCTCTAGAAAAATAAGTAAAAAATATTATGTATATGAGATTTTTATCTGATTCTGAATAAGAAGGTATCCCTATAACATTCCAAATAATAAAATTAAACATAAAGAAAAAAAAGGGGTTAAGAAAAAGTTAATTAAGAGAGGAGAGGGAGGCCATAGCTGATCTAGTGTTTCTAGGTAATTTGGGAGGGAGATTTTTTAAAAAAAAAATTTAGCATGATAAGTTTAGAAACCATTTTATTTTCCCATATAATCATCATTTGAGAAGGATTTAGCAACATTAGTCACACATTTAAGAGAAATCACTTGATTAGAAATGAGTTCTCATTCTTCCAAGACATTAGAATTTATTAAATCTAAATGAGCATTAGGAATAGTAAGAAAGGGAGCAGAAACATATTTATTTAGAGGCAAGTGTGAACACCAAGCCCTTCTTCTTCATGACCCAAATTATTAGACAAAGTCAAATCTTTATGAGAATTTAAATCATCCTGAATCTGGAAAATAGAACTAGTTTTTTCAACCTGATTATCATGAGGTATTAAAGCCATATTCTGCATTAAATTTGAATGATGCATAACATTAATATCCTCATTTATATTTTCAATCAAAGCATCATTTTAATCAATCAAAGTTAGCAAAGATGTAGGAATTGAATCAGAGGAAATAGAATCATCATCCAAAAGTTTAAAAAAACTATTATTATTCACATTAGAAGCCTTCAAGTGCACAGAAGAAGTAAGAGGTAAAATATCCTTATTAAGAATATTCAAAAATTCATTTTTTTTGAAGAAGCTTTTTGAAATTTAAGAATGATCAGCCTAGGATTAGGAATAGAAGTTTTTTTAATAAGGAATTTTTTTTGGGTGAGGATGAACAATGAAATATTAAGCACCTGCACAGTAAAAGTAATTATATTTTTATTACAGCGCCCCTTAAGCATAATCCCTTATAGAAAATAATGATTAGAATAAATCATCCTACCATTCATTCTATGCACATTAACCCTAACATCTAGACTAAAAGAAAACATCACAAAATAAAAACAAACATGAAACCATGCACTGCTCTAACCTTAAGCTAGAAGGGGTGACTTAGTCTAATGTGTGTGCATTAGAAGGTTTGTGTGGTATGCTTAGCTATGGCTTTAAGGTTTGGATTTTTTAAGTGTGAAGATGTTCAACATAGATGGGTGGTTTCATTTAAGTTTTTAGTTGATTTTAATTGATTTTATTTTATGATTTTTGTTTGGTTTAGATGAACCTACTTAATTACTAAATGTTGTAAAGAGAGGGAAAAGAGAAGGGAACTTCTCTTTCCTTACCTACCCTAAGTAATTTCTAAAGTAGATTCATGTTTAATTTTATTTAGTGAATGTTTTATTATGTGCTTTAATTAATCCTAAGTTTAGATCAACTCTAAACAAATCTATTCAAACAGAAAGGCATTTTAAGATTAAGTAAAGTGAATTAATATCACAAAACATGCATCACTTCATTTCTTTCCCAACATGTATAACATGCATATGAATGAATCCTAAGCATATCTATACATACAAATGAAAATGTTTAACACACTTTATGATGAATGCTAAGTGAGTTACTTAAGAAAATTTGAATGCATTTTGATGCATGATTTCCATTAAGTAGAAAAGAGGTTTTCTTATCTATCTTTCACATGCACACATGTATGTATGAAAGGCATAAGTGAGTACGACACCATTGTTGGCACCAGTGGTGCAAGGTATAAGACCTACATAGGGCTACTTAAAGCCTCATAACCCTTGGGTTTTCAAACTAATATATCACTTTTCTTAAATACAAGTATATGTACAAAAGAAATGAATGGAAATGAACGATGCAAAAGTTTGTATTTGTTTGCTTGATTTATTTATGCAATTTATATGTGTAAGTATGGATGTCCTTCTTTAAGTAATAGTATAGGAATAAATAAGAATGGAGTTAAGCAAGTGTTAGGAAAGTGTTATGTTCTTTTTAAGTGAACTATACACTTTGCCAAATCCTATTCAAAATTATGCTAAAAGAAAAGAGAAGGAAAAGTACACTATGCACATCTTCATATTTATATCCATATGCAAGCTTATAAATAATTATAAGTAGCACACTTTCACTTTTAGATGTTTGATTTATAGATTTTGAAAATAGTTTTGGATTTAATAGTGATAATATCCATTCATATTTTTTACTTTAGCCAAAACATGCAAATTGACATAAAGAAAATATCTCATTTTTAATTTGATTTTAGAAAAGATTGAATGCATGAAATTCATATGACATACACATTTAGCATGTTAGGAAAGAACTAAAGTGATGAAATCATGTAAACACATTCACCCTAATTAATTCCTAAAGATAATCTTACAAATAAGAAAGTTTAAAGCAAATCAAGTTATTTTTAAGGAAGGTTTGATTTTGTTTTGAGTTTGATTTAATTTGAGAAATGTGAGGTGAGTTTGCTTCTCCTAAGCCATTCCAACATATGTTTGTTGATTTAGTTTATTCTTAGGATTATTAGATGATTTTTTATATGTTGCTTAGGTTAAGGTATGAATTAAGTGTGTTAATTATCCCTTACCACATACTCAATCAAATAATTAAGATCCAATGATATGACATAAAACCACAGAAGGAATTTAAATTAGTAATGCACCTAGGAAAGAAATGTACCTAATGAAATTGGCTCATCATTAATGATTAATTAAACTAAAGGGTTTAATTTAAGTACTTTCATAACCTTTGTCACACATGTGAGTAGGATTTTAATTTCCTTAATGTATTTAGGCTCTTGAACACCTAAGCATCTACCCAAGATAGATTAGTTAAGTTTTGCAAAGTTTTAAAATTTTATGAGATTAATTAAGGGGGTAATTAGTGAATTAACCCTTAATTAAGGTTGGATTAAGGAAGAAAGGGGGTTTAAGAAATATCTTAAGTAATGTATCCCAAAATTATTCTTTAAACCTCATATTCACTTAATCAAAACTTAATTGACTCAATCATAGGGTTAGACCACTATATACCCTTAATTAAGCATTACATTAAGGGAGTGATTAAGGAATGAAAAAAATTCCTCTAATTAAACCACCAATAAATCCCAAGAAAATTAGGGGAGGCAGAGGTCATCCCACTTATTATGCACAAGAAGTTTGAGATTAATCAGTGGAGTAATTAAAGTGTAATTAGCAAAATAACATTCCTAATAAAATCCAAATCCAGAGAAAAGCACTATTCCAAATCCAGAAAAATCATTTTAGAATATTCTATGTTCAATTATCTATCCAATGCAAGTTATGTCATAAGTTTCTAATTTTTTTAGGCTTAGATATGAGTATAGAAAGTTTCCATGATTAGTTAGGTTATTTAACAGCCTAATTAAATGTTTAATCCCATAGGCACACATGGCGTGGCATGCATGGTTCCATGTGGGATTCGATATTAAAGTTATCACATCATAGCGCTATGTCAATGATGGCACTATGTGCTTTCTCCTCACCCGTCTGATCAAGGATCGGATGGCTGAGGTTAAAGCTATGATTCTAATGGATGAAATGTGGGATCCTACGCATCTTAATCTCAGTCGTCCATCCAAAATGTGTGGATGGACAGCCTATGATCCTTCCCTATATTTCCCTGTGGAAGAGGACATCCATTCATCTTCTATGGGATGATCCGAGCTTGATTGAGCTTGGATTGATCCCAAAACTTACCCACACCATCTAGGCATAAAGGTAAACACATCCAATAGCTAGAATTTCATGGGATGAAAACCCACTTCATAAAGCTCCAAACAATATTGAAATTATGCTGTGGCTAACCTCACCATCGATTCCCTTGGAGAAGCTTGCCAGTGGACAGAGCTTTGTTGAGAGTTTGAGGTCTTGAGATTGGGTAGATCCTTCTAGAGGCCATCTCCAGAGCTCGGTCTTGATCAAGGTAGCACCTCCCTGCCTTTGGAGCTTGGATTAATGCTTGGGTAAGTTGATTAGTCCACGATGAAGCTTGTGAGGAATTGGGTTGATTTGAAGTGTGGAGTAAGTTCGATTTTGAGTGGAGCACCCCTATTTTCAATTTTCAATCAAATGGAAAATGGGAATTGAGAGCTTGGAGGCAGGAAATGACTTCTCCGGCTTCCTCTTGCAATCATTAGACTCATGGAATGAATTCAAATTAGGTATATCTATCCCCAGCAATCGGACGATTGAGCTTCTCCCATCCATTTTGATTCAATTGACCACCTTGAGTGGGTTTGTTAGCCATTTAGAGTCCTTACAATCGTTTGGCAGAGGAGTAGTTGTGGAGCTTGCATGTGCTTAAATCAAGTGGTTGATGGATTCCATGTGCTTAATTTCATGCAAGTTTTAGCCTTAGGCTAGGGTTGACCTAAACCCATTGGGTTGGGTGCACCACACTCCCTAGTGTTCACTTGATCCACTAAGAGGGTGCCAAGTGGTTATGGAGAGGATTTGACCAAATTCTAAGTGGATTTGGCCAAAATTTACCGTTTGACCTAGGGTTAAAAAGGTCATTTGACCTTGATTTCAATTTGAATATATTTGGTATGTTTAAAAAATGGGTTAGGCCATGTTTCATTGAATTTGGAGTTGTTTTGATATGATTTGGCTCATGTTGACTCATTTAGGTCAAAATAAGTCAAATTGGGTCAAGTGATCAAGTTGATTAATTGGGTCAAGTTGGGTCAAGTTTATATGACCATTCAAAATGTTTTGTGGCTTTGGTTTGATTCAATTTGGTTTAGGTTTGAATTTGGTTCAATTTAGTTTATTTAGGTCAAATGGGTCAAGTTGACCAATTTGACCGATTTGATCTATTTGTGCAAGGTCATGGGATGGTTCGTGTTTCATTGGTTATATGAAATGTATTGCTATCTTTATTTCCAATCAATTTTTTTATATTTGAGTTTGGCCCAAATTGCCCTTTTAGGTTAAGTTGGGCTCATGATCAATTGGGCTAGGTTAGGTCTAGTTGGCCAATTAAGGCTTTGGCCAAGTTCAACAAGTGATTTGGAATGAACTTGACCCATTGGTTTCAATCAATTTAGCTTAGATCAAGTTTTGATATATTTTGACTTTTTAGGTCAAGTTGGGTCAACTTGGGTCAAGTGGCCAATTGGGCTAGGTTAGGCTCAAATGTTGACTTGGGCAAGTTCAAACATTGATCATGAATGAGTTTTGATCAGTGGTTTTAATCAATTTGGACTATAGTGGATTTTAGCTATGTTGGGCTTCATTTTGGCTAAGTGTTGACTTGGTCAACCTTTAGGTTTGACCCAATTTGAGTGATTGATCATCTCATGATGATTGTTGATCATGATGAGAGGCTTAGATGAGCTTAGTTCAATCCAATTTGGTTAAGATTAGAATTTTGCTCATAAGGGGTACTTTAGGTCACTTTGGCTTAAGTGAGCCTAAGTGGGTCAAATGGCTTGGTCAAAGCTTGATTTGAGATTGAACTAACATATGGACTTATGATTGAAATATAAATCCATTTGCAAGAGGTTTGAAGTGAAATGGGTTTTGATTCATTTGATAATTTCAAGTTCAAAGGGTGAACATGAATTTGATTTGGATTTGATTTTTCAATTACGTTATGGTTAAGTGATTGAGGTTTGTATTTATATTTGGAATCGTGATTGAAGGATTGATTGAATCATGAAGAAAACTTAAGAGTTTGGCTTGATTTGAAATTGATTTGGCATGTTCAAGAGTTTGATTTGAAAGGCTTAAGTTGAATTTTGATTGAATTTGAGTTTGATTTTTGGAGTTGGTTTTGTTTATTTGAATTTTTATTTCATTTGTATCTGTGAATATAAATGAGAATATAAATGGGTTATGAGAAAATTTCATGAATTTGAAGTGATTTGAACTTGATTTGGGCTAAGTACTTAAGAGGGAAACAAAGGGACTTGGGAAAGATTTTTAGAATTTGGATTTGATTTTGGAACTTAGGTTGATTGATTTAAATTTATATTTCATTTATATATGTGAATATAAATGAGAATATAAATGGGTTGTGAGAAAATTTCATGAATTTGAAGTGATTTGGATTGGATTTGATTTGGGCAAAGTCCTTAAGAGGGAATCAAAGGACTTAAGAAAAAATTTTAGAATTTCAATCCTGGGCTTCAGTCATTTAGAATTGATCATGAATTTCAATCATATGGTGGAAAGTAATCAAGTTAGAATTGATTTAGGATTGGAGAAAATCAATTAAGCTGGAATTCATTTGAGTTTGACTTGAAGGAAGGAAGTGAGGAATGTAGTTGAAGCTATAGGGTAGGCAAATTTTCCTAACACCCCTAAGGCATGACCTATTCTGCTAACTCTTCTAATTCTCTAGGGATAGGTGTGTCCACCTAATCACTAGATGTGTCTTAAGACTAAGGAATAAAAATCTAAGAGAAGTCCTATGTCTAAGATGGAGGGTTGAGAGCTCATTCTAAAATGAGGTCAACAATGAGGAACAAAGGTGTGGTGTGGTGACAAAAAACATGTATTAGTGTTGACCAAAATGATCAACAACAAAGATCAAGCGACAGAAGATATACTCTTAGCCCAAGGTGTAGAAAGAATTTAGAGCTTTCTATAATGTGACTCTACTCATGTCAAAGACATAAGAGAGAAAGGAGGAATCCACTAGGGATAGAGTCTGTGAACCTTCCACTAGAGATGCAGGTTCAAGTCATCCACAAGGGGATGAGAGATTTGATTTGATTTGAGTCTCCCTGGGAAGAGAAATTTGATTTGTTTAATTAAGTTCGGCTGGGGAAAAGGGTTGAATTTGTTTCAATTTATTATTTGTTTAATTGTGTTTGTTTTTACTCCACCAGGGATGGAAACGAGAACTCTCCAGTGGGGAGGCAAGTTCAAGTCATCCACAAGGGAGGAAAGGTTGTGAAATCCACTGAGGGATTAGAAAGATTTTCATTTCACTGAGGAGGTGAATAAGATTTGATTTGGATCGATTGATTATTTTGTTTTGTTTGTTTCATTTGATTTTTAGATTTTGGATTTTGAGATGGACCATGTTGGTTCGATGGATCCAAGAGAAAGCCTTCAGTTACCAATCCAAAGGGGTAGTACTAAACACATAGTAGGACTAGCCAACCAAATGGATGCCTTTTGGTATGCAGCAACTGTAGGAAGAAAGCATAGTAGACTTACATCCTCCAAAGTAGGGACCAGTTACTGGGATAATCTACTGGCAAGGCAGAAGATCGAACACAACCTAGGGCTGACTATTGAGTGAATGTCATTGGGGACTTAGATTGACTCAAAGATTGTGAAGATTAATTTCATTTTTTAGTTTATTTTGATGGGTCCCATCAGTTTGTGATGGACTGCACTGAGTAGAGGCCATGGACATCTAGGCTTAACTCAGATTTACCAGTCCAAAGAGAGTAGTCTACTAACCATAATGTAGGACTATCCAACCAGGGGGTGCCTTTTGGTGTGCAATGGTAAAGTTAGAAAGAAAGCGTGGGGACTCACATTTTTCAAAACAAGGAACCATTGGGGTGATTGTTTTCCTTGGACAACAAATCAACTCGACCTAGGGCTGATATTTGAGTGAGTGCCGCTGTGGGACTTAGATCAGCTCGAAGATAGTCAAGATTAATTTTATTTTTTAGATTTGTTTTGATGGATTTCGTTGGTTTGTGATGGATCACACTGACAAAGAGCTTATATCAGCCTAGGCCTATCTTAGACTTACTGAACCAAAGGAATAGCTTCCCGATCGATGGGAGAGTTATCCAACCAAAGGAGTGCCTTTCGATTTGCAATGATCAATTCATGAGAAGAAATCTCAGGGACTCACATCTTCCACTACAAAGACCCAGGTGTGGTTGCTTGGCAACAAATTCAAATTGCACACCAGTTTACTTGTCATGCTAGGAAGAATGCATCATAGTCATACATCTTCCAATGCGAGAAATGGGGTAACTTCTTGTGGCAAAAAATTATTGAACGACTAAATGGTGAGTCTGACACAGGACTCATCTCCTGTGGGAAATTCATTGGGAGTTATCGCGACCTTTTGATAGGATGTCTGCTTAGGAAAAAGGGCCCTTTGGGGGCTTGAATTCCTAATCCACAAGAAAATTAAATTTATTTGTTAGTTTAGTTTATTTTAATGTGGACCCAATTGTTTTGCGAGGGATCAAACTAAGAAGGAGCTTATATCAGCCTAGACCTAACTCAGATTTATTGAACCAAGGGAGAATTTGAGCATCCGCTAAAAAAATTCTCCAACCATAAGGGTGGCTACTAGGAAAGGGGGACTGTCCAATGCAAGAGTAACCTAAGTAATGTCTAAATGGGGTCGCAAAGGATGTCATCCAAATATAGTGCCTGCAGGGAGAGGGTCTGCTCAGGGCTTAATACGAAACCATGTAGAAAATGGCATGGATAGTCATATATCAAATTGGTACTCGGTGTCCAACCCAAGGAGAAAGCTTGGGGATTCACATCTGCCAAGAGTGGTGTACTCACTAGGTGAGTCACTGTAAGCATAACGAACATCAACCAACTTAAGGTTCCCATCAATTTAGAATAATCAGCCTAGGAAGAAAGCTCTGGGACTCACATCTTCCTATAGCGAAACTAATTGCTAGAATAATCTGTCTTCGGCTCGACAGGTGCCATCCGAGCTAGGGCAACTACTGAGCAAATGCCATTGGAGGACTTATATCAACTCAAACCCAGCCAAGAGGAAAGGAGCCTATGGGGACTTACTCTAAACCTCAAATATACTCGACCTAGTTAATGCATGATGGCTAATTCAAGAAGAAAGCATGGGACTCACATCTTAGCATGAGATAGCTTTGGGGTGAAGCCATACTAAGAAGGTGCTCATTGGTTTGCAATGGTCAAGTTAGGAAAAGTGGGGACTCACATCCTCCAAACAAGTGACCACTAGGGTGACATAGCAGGTACCATAGACTGACCTAGAGCATCTAATGAGAGAGTGCTGCTGGGGCTTGCTCCACATAGCACAAAAGATATGTGTTTATTTTTGTGCAAGTGTTAAAAGGAATAGGATGCCTCTCGGTTCTCTCACACCTGCCTAAACACATTGGGGATTTTGATGAAATGGTGCCATAGATGGCAATCAAGAATTACTACTAATAAAGGATGTCACTTGGGTTCCCTTGCACCTAACTTAGTTGTGCTTATCAAAATAGGATACCTCTTGGGTTTTTTCACACCTATTCTAATAGCACCAAGAAATTTATTTGATTGTGTTTGTGTTGTGTTTGTGTTGTGAAAGAAGGACAAGAATCCGCTGGGGGACTCTTACATCTACCCTAAACACGTCTTGGCAGATTCGTAAGACAAGCAAACAACACTTCTAAAGATGAGAAGATTTTGATGAAATGGAATCAGATTTTTGTTTATTGATAGAATTATTTTCAAAACATGATTTTTATGCATAATATTTCTTCATGTAGAGCCTATTAATTTGAAGCATCGGGTGTTCCACTTTATAATCAATAAGTTGATAAGATCCTCCTTGATATGCCTTCTCTATGACATAGGGGTCTTCCCAAGTGGGTCAAACTTGCCTCCCATCTTTTGACAGGAAACAATTGGTCTCTTTAGGACTAACACAAGTTCTCTTACTCGGAAAGGCCTAAGGTGGACCAGCTTATTATGATCTTGAATCATTTTGGCCTTGTACAACTCGAGGTTCTGGCATGTCGATAGGCGACACTCCTTCAAACGTTTGTGCTCTTCTAACTGCAACTTTGCATTCTACTATGTAGTGATCTTGTTACACAATGTTATCCTTAGTGATGGAAGTTAAACTTCTAAAGGCAGAATGGCTTCAGACCCATACACTAAAGAAAATGGGATAGATTGAGTTGGAGTCTGGTCTGTAGTGCGGTAAGCCCATAAGGCTTCAACCAACTGCTCATTCCACTGTCACTTGTTGTCATCAGGAGTCTTCTTTAGTATTTGGATGAGAGTTTTGTTTAATGCTTCTACTAAACCATTTGCTCTGGGGTAGTAGATGGTGGAGTATCTCAAATCTATACCGTGTCTCCTAGTGAAGTTATTGATCTTGGTGCTTTTGAGTACAGTACCATTATCAAATATAATTCGTAAGGCACCCCAAACCTATATATGATATGGTTTCTGAAAAATTGAAACACATACTTTGTTGTGACCTCTTTGAGTGAGTTTCCCTCCGCCCACTTGAAAAGTAGTCGGTGGTGGCGAGATGATGATGTGGAAGAAGAGGATCGATAAGACCTACAATGATTACCCCAACTTGAATGGCCATGAAGTGTAGAATGTTTGGGTGGTTGGTTAAGGATCACACTGTGTACCTAACACTGATGACATCTCCTAGCTACATCCATGAATTCTATAATCATCGAGGCCAGTATTATCCTAATCTCTTAATCTTCATCTTCATCTTCAGACTAGATTGATGCACTATGTATAGACCGGAATGTAGCTCAGCCATAATGCCACGGGCTTCGTATTTGTCTAAACAACGTAATCACATTTGGTCAAAGTACCGTCGATATAGGGAGCCATCAACGAGAGCATAAGAGAGAGGTCTCTGTTTCACCTGATGGGCTTGTGACTTATCTTGAGGTAGCTTGCCAGTGTTCAAATAGTCTATGGCAGTTGCCTCCAATCCAGCTCCTCATCCTTTTTAGCAACAAAAACCTCCCATTCAAGAGAAAGTCTCTCGATGAGTTCAGCATCAATAAGGGATAGGACTTGTCTAGTTTGTACCCTTACTAGAATGGACTCATCTTCTGGACATGTCAATTCTTTAGCAAGTTTTACCAAATAATCTACTATTGCATTCTCTACTCGGGGAAACTTGTAGATGGTGACTTCGGGGAATTGGGCCAACAGCTTCATGGTATACTCGTGGTAATGATGAAGCTTGGGTTTGAGAACCTTATAGGACCCGACAATTTGATTGATAACTAATTGAGAATCCCCAAAGATGTTGATGCTCTTGACACTGACTGTGATGGCTAACTCCAGACTGATAATCAAAGCCTCATACTCAGTTTCATTATTGGTGTAGGGGTTGGAAAGATAGTATGAGAATCTCATCACATCACAGTCTGGAGTTAGGAGGACTATCCCAACCCTTGCTTTTCCTAGAGGAGTAGATCATGGTGCTTCCCCTTTATGAAAAGAAGCTACACCAACAAAATACATCTCCCATCAATGGTTGTCAACCTCCCCTAAGTTCATGATTTGTTTATTAGGGAGATCATCACTAGCGAGAATCAGTGGGTGTCTTCTAAGAAATCTACTTGTCTTTTACCGCATGTAAATGTGATATCAAATCATCATGTCCATGTCTCATGAGATTTGATTGGGTAAGTTCACCTTATGAAAGCATATAGTGTAGCTTTTGGGAAGCAAAAATGCCGCAATGTTTCTCAATATGTGGGTAGTTGCTCAGGAATCAGACAAGCGAGGTAGTGAAGAGCACTCTCCTTCCCTTCATCATTGGCTTAGACCATAAAAGCAGAGAGTCATCCAATGCAGTGTAGAGGATGAGTGGCACAGAGGCTAGAACTAGCTTCACCAAATACTACTTGATATCTTCAAAGACATATTAGCACTTATCATCCCACTTGAACTTAACATCCTTTTTGATAAGTGATGAAATGGCTTGCATCTCCCTGATTGGTTGTAGATAAAGCATCTCAGATATGCCAACCGTCCTTGGAATCATCTGAGTTGAGTTAAATTCTTAGGAGGTGGAATTTCTAAGATAACTTTGATCTTTTTAGGATCTATCTCTATTCCTCGGTGTCGTAGAACAAACCTAAAGAATTTCCCTGAAGCTACTTTGAATGCACACTTCAAGTGATTCATCCTGAGGTTATATTATTTAATCATTCACAAAATACTCTCAAGTTAAAGAGATAGTCTTCCTTTTCTCTACTCTTGACTACTAGATCATCAACATAGCAATCAACATGATGATGGATGAGTTCATTGAAGATCTAAGTCATGCCTCCTTGTTATGTAGCACAAGGATTTTTAAGGCCGAAAGGCATGACCTTATAACAAAAGGTTATGATTAGGGTTCAAAAAGTAGTGTTTCTTGCATCTTTAGGAGACATCTTGATTTGGTTGTAGCCAGATGACCCATCCATAAAAGGGAACACTGCATGAGATGAGGCAATGTCCACCATTAATTCTAGTATAGGAAGAGGAAAACTCATCCTTAGGACATGCCTTATTTAAGTCCTTGAAATTGAGGCATATGCAAATTTGGCCATTCTTCTTCTTAACTAGTGCGACATTGGCTAACCAGGTAGAATATTTTTCTTTCTAGATGAAACCAACATCAATCAGTTTCTTGACTTCAGAAATGACCTATTGTTTGATTTCTAATTGCATGCATCTAGGAGTTTGCTTGATAGGGTTAGCGCTAGGATCTATTGCTAATTTGTGGACTACTATGTTAGGAGGCATTTCTTCATAACTCTATGCAAAGCAGTCCTTAAACTCAGTCAATAGCTTAACTAAGTTATTTATTTCTTCTTCATTCAGCAATGAACTGATGTACTTTGGGCATGGATTTTCTTCTATCCTGAGATTGATTTCTTTAAGCTTGCCTATTGTTGAATGGATTTCTTCTTCAAATTCTTGAGGTACATCTTTGATTTGAAGATCATCTGGATCATCTGAGGTTTCTAAACACACATCCTCATAAGAGTTGGTGTTGTGTGAAAAGAATCTATCGACTCTAAATGATTGGTAAACCTGTCATCATCATGACCTACTGAATCCTAGTATTGCTCTTGATTGTGCTTCCCTACCTATATTGTTCCGTAGTTTATCAGAATACTCTAACCTTTGCCTAGACCATGTATGAGGAACCAAACCTTTCTGTATATGATTATGAACACAAGGCGAGCAAAAATCAAACAGTAATTCTATTAATTCTTTAAATGAATCCTCCATAAGTTCTACATCAACTTTAGGACTTGAGGATGATAATACCAAAAAGAATCTATTCAGTATCGCATCCATGGAAGACTTAGGGGCTTCCTTAACTACTAAACCTTCGACTTTTTGAGATGAAAGTGAGGTTAAAGCTAAGGTTCCCAACTACTGCCTAATAGTCTCACATAATATTGATTTGAATACTTTGCTTTGTTTGGAGGCTTGGTCTTCATCACTGTCTGGATCAAAAGTCACCTCTAATGGAACCCGCTGAGAGGGGTTGGCTAATATGCTAATCACATTATACTCATCCTCTGAGCTCTATTCAAAGCCTATATGAATAGTAGGGGTACTCCTGCCAACTGGAACATAACCCCTGTTGGCTGATGGCCAACCAGGGGTTCTTCCACCTCTAGAACTGGCTCTCTTTCTGCCTCTGCCTCTACCTGGTGTAGGTTGAGTCGTCCTACTCACATGTCCATATGATGGAATGGACTGTGGGTGGAATGTGATATGTGGCTCTATTTCTTCTTCATTTTCCCTTTCTTGTTCACTTGGATTTTCATTTTTCTTATCTTTTTCTTTTGCTCTTTCTCTTTCTTCATTTTTTTTCTTTTGAATTTGAACTTGGTCCATGTTTGCAAGAAAGGGTGTTTTGAGGAAGATAGTAGGTCGCATCCTCATAAATCTCAACCTCTCTGACTGAAAATTGCTTTTCGTCACATTTGACACAGTATTCTATCCCATCTTTTTTGAACTTAATGCACTGATGGAGGGAGGATGCAATCATCTTGTTCTGATGTATCCAAGGCCTACTATGCAAAGTAGTGAATGAAGTATTTGAATCAATTATGTAAAACTTTGCTTCAGTATTTGAGTCACCTATCTCCAACATTAATATTATGGAACCTAAAGCCCGCTTGCTTTGTTCATTAAATCCACTCAACATCATCCCATCTCCTCAGAGTGTGGAGATGTTGATCCTCAAATAGGGTCTTTAGACTCATAATGTTCTAGATCGATGAATCAAGTCTGAATCAGCCATTGATTGTGATGTAGAGGGGATGTTTGTGCTCCATATCCCCTAGAAAAAGGTCTTCATCTATCAAAGTGATCCGCTGGGCTTCTTTTGTGTAATGTTCCTCCTCACCAATAGTGGTCAACTGAGCTAAGCATATCTTAGAATTAAGGAGAGCCTTGATTAATGATTCCCTCATCTCTTTGGATTAGACAAGGGCATCATATATACTTAGCTTAGATGATAACTTTTTTAGAAGAGAGAGGACATTGTAGTCCATCTTGGGCTGATCCTCCAAAAGCATATCCAAGGGTGGAATATTCTATGGAGGGGATTCTTGATCCCCTGAACCAATGACTTATTTCTCTCTATCTTGAGGTGCTGCCCTAGGAGGTAGAACCTTTCCACTACAGAGGTTGACTTCGGTGATATCTTGTGCGTAATGGAAGGTTCTACACTGAGCTCTACACTTCTCCTATGGGACCCTCATGGATGATTCCAAGTCCATGTCAAGAGGTGAACCCATAGTATTCAGAGTATGAAAATCTAACTCTAAATCAGAATGAAGAAGATCAGAATTATTATAATTATTTTGACTTGAAGAGTTATCATTAGGAATAGAAGCAGACAATCCATCAAAAGTAACACATATGCAATTCAAGCTAGCTTTATTCTTCAATTTCTTGGATTTGATAGGAAGTACAAAGTAGAAATCAAGTAAACTAAGTGGGGTAAGGGATTTGATGCCCTTATCCACAGATACAAGAGTTTAACTAGTAAAAGAAGAAGAAAGAGTAGGAAGAAGTCATTATTTTGGTAGCGAATGGAGAAGGTGGACTCGGTTGGTTGTCTATGGCGGCACACACATCTTCTACTACTACTTTTCTTTCGAGCTCCCTTCCTTGAGTTAGCACTGGCAACTTGCAAACCTTCCTTGATGTTAGAGGTTTGATCTGACTCAGGCACTTGCAAGAAAAGTTTCTTGATTTTCTTAACAATATTTTTAGAGGTTTTGGATAAGTAGATATCCCAACCTTCTTTGGTTTTGGAAGGATCACAAGTACCTATTGGAACTGGATGGTTATTCCATAAGGTATTTCTTCAGGATAACTATAGCACCGGTCTTGAAGCTATGTTCAAGCTAGACCTTGAATGTGAAGCAATCTTCCAAAACATGACCAAGCATATGGTGGTTGGGGCAAAAGTTAGGATCATGGCTTTTGCCCACTTCCTCCAGTCTTCTAGGTTTGGGTAATTGAAAATCAGGCTTCTTTAAGAGATTCTTAAAGATCTTCCAGATTACCTCCCTCTTAAATGAATAAGGCTTATTAAGTTTAGCCAAAAGACTAGGTGGACCATAGCTACCTGCCAGAGGGTATGTGTATTGTGATCATGGCTAAGGGAGGAGAGGTGTGTAGGATGTGAAGCTGGGCGGTAGTGCCTTAGTGGTGGTGGGAGGTGAAGCAAAGGCTTTTGAGGGTCTGGTCTCTCGGTCTCTATTTGTTGCTTCCCTTGTCTATGTCTCTTATTCTAGCTTCTTCTTATATACCTTCTGTGGCTTTGAATTGGGCAACTGGTCTTGAAAAGGCAATTATTTGGCCTCTCCTTGTAGACTAGCTTCCTTGTTGATCAACTTCTAAACATTTTTGATGGTGAAGCTCTTAAGCATGAAGGCGACCAGGCCATGGATATTCTTTAGAAGAATCTCAATGGCATGTTGTTTAGATAGCTGTGACTCATATTTCATACTCAAGTTATGCCATCTAAGAATGTAATCAACAAGGGACTCACCTGGGTGTTATTGTGCTACAATTAGATCACCAACAATGACCCTTTGTTGAGCTCCATCAAACCTCTTGATAAAGAGTTGTTCCAACTTAGCAAATGTCTTCAATAAATTATTGGGAAGTTCAACATACAAGTCAAATTCTATACCCACTAAGATATTGATAAAATGATGGAATAGTAAAGTGTCACTGCCACCAATGTTGCAACAACTAGCTTTGAAATATGTGATGTGCTGCCTCGAGTTTCCACTACCATCAAAACACTTGATGGAAGGTGGTACAAAACCCTTAGGATATTGGGTTGCATTAAATTCCTCCGGGTAGGTCTATTGATGATCCTCCTTGAGCCAACACTTCCTTCACTATTCAACCATGGACTTAATGATATCTTTTTCTTGTATGGAGGTACTACTTTCCTATACATGTAGTGCTACCTTGCTCTACTAGGTAAGGTCTGCTGGGTCCAAGATAAGCACCAACTAGCTGACTAGTCTCAGTTATGGTAGATTGAACTGATGAGGCTTGATTTTGCAATGCTAAGATAGATGTAACAAATCTTCTCTTTTCCATCTATCTATCTTTTCATCCTTACGCTTTATTTGATAGGAGGTGTTGGGTCAGTGGGGCTGTCTTCCCTCTACCTGCCTTTTGCTCTAGGGATCCTTTGGTACCTACCATGCAAACCCTTATTGAGTCTCCCAATAAATCATCTTCGTTGGGATCAAATCTAATATTCTTATCATCATAGCAGTCATATCCTAATATTTCTTAATTTTTTTCATAAGATAATGTGCTACTATGTACTCTATAGAATGATTAATCTGAATAGGCATAAATGACTTTAGTTGAATGGTATGATCATTATCATGTATTGAGAGGCGCCAAACCTCCCCTCCAGCTAGAGAATCAACCTTGTGAGGATTGTACTCACTGGAAGAAGTGCACTCCCTTTGACAACTCAGGGTGACACTCTAGGAGGCTTAACCATCATGGGTGCAACGGGTTGTCATCTCCTCCCTCTATAACCTGCCATCTCTATGTCTAGGTGGTGTTGGTGAAGGGATGACCACTATGCTTTGGGGTCATTCCTTCCACCATAACTATGCGAAGGTCAAGGGAGCTCGACCCTGCCGGTGGTGTAGATGGAATGGGATCCTTTGGCCAGCGGATCACCAATCTTCTCCCCATGTGGCCTTCATGATATGGCCTTTGGTGGAACTAGAGATGATGGGGTGATGGTGGAGAGGGTGGTGGAGACACCACACTCTCTCCGGGCCCTCCTCTATGATGGGTAGTCCCATAAGAATCTTGTATGATCGATATGGATAGCACATCGATCAGGAAAATCAATGAGTGGAGAGGCCCGCTGCCTAAACCTCACCTCTCTCCAAATGATGAACTTCCTCCCTAGCCTCTCTGCTAAAGTTCCCCTGGGAGATCTCAAGTTAAATTAACTAGATCATTTGAGGCTCTACTGGTGTAGAAGCGAATGGAGGGCATATGACCTCTTTAATTGGTGGGCTGAAATCACTGGTGGAGGTGAAGTAGGGATCCTCCTGGCATCCTCTTTGTCAGACCTAGAGAGGATGAAATGGGTTCACTGGCATAGGAAATCAAGTGGGCAAATCCTCATAACTAATCAGCTACCTCCATCTCCTTGGCGTGGTATGGTACCACTTTATGTGGTTTTGTTCCTCCTTTGAGTCTGTGTGGGTGGAGTAAGAGAGCTAGACCAAAGCTGGGGAATCCAGGATGGGGAGCCTTACCCTTTGAGTGCTAATGAGTGGGTGCTACCGTGCAGAAACAAATGGGCTCACCGGTACTCACCACGGCCTTTCATGGGAACTACCACCACCTTTCTGAGGGAATAAGGAGGGCATATTAATCACTGACCTTTCACTCGTGGTCTTGCGAGTGGTGAGGGAGCCCTCACATCTCTCTCAAACCTCATCCAAAATGAGGTGAGTAATCAAGTGGGGAAGGATGGGGCCAAGTCCATCATGGGGAAAGGTAAACACATACTTTGCCATTTACATCAACTAAAACTAAAAAGCCTATGCTTGAGAATGTTGAAAATAAACTTATCAGATTTCTATTGATTTTGAATTCAAATTTTAGAAATTGAACCCACACTCAACATCTTGAAAGTGTTAAGTCGGGCTCAAATGGATATAGAATAGATTTTGAAGTTTGATTGGAAAGAGGAATTTAAGATGTAGAATCCATTTTCAAAAAATTTGGGTATGTTGAGAATGGCTTCAAATATTTTTGAAGAGATGCTTCCATAGGTTCATATTTGAATTTTTTTTTTTTTTTGATTTACCCTTCATTTAACAAATTGAGTATGTTAAATGGTCAATTTGCTTTTCTTTTGGATTTGTTGGAATTTGTTTGAGTAAGCTAAGTGAGGTGTTTGAAAACAATTCTTTTCTTTCTTTTGTATTTTGTGAATCATTTTGTGATTTGAAAAAATCCTTATTTAGCAAATTTGGGTATGCTAAAAATAAGTGTATGTTTTGAAAATTTTTTGAAAATAGGATCATTAGCAAATTTAAATATGCTAAGAAAATCCTAATGTGTTTTTTTTTATTTTGATTTGATTTTTGAAAATAGGATTGTTAGCAAATTTGAGTATGCTAAGGGAATCCTAATGTGTTTCTTTTGATTTTGATTTGATTTAAAAAAAGGATCTTTAGCAAATTTAGGTATATAAGGAAAGTCATAATGTGTTTCTTTTATTTTAATTTGAAAGGTAGGATCCTTAAACTTGGGTATGCTAACAAAAAATTTGTTTCTTTAGATTTTGATTTGAAAATAGGATTCTTAGCAAATTTAGGTATGAAAATCCAAATGTGTTTCTTTTGGAGATTTTGATTTTGAAAAAGGAGACTTCACTTTAGTAAAATGAAGTTATGTTACAGAATGAACTTTGGATGAGTGGTTTAGAGATATGAAATGAGTATGTTGAAAAAAATTTTTGTAGATAAGATTGAGAAGAGATGGTTTCATTAAAATTTGAGACATTAAAATGAAATGTTAAATATTTTGAAGATGTATAAAAAATAAAGTATTTGAATTAGATGAGAATTTGACATAATAGGACATGGAGATGAAGTTCAAATGTTGATTAAAATTTTGTTGTTATTGTTTTTGGAGATTTCATAAATTTGAGTATGCTAAATGAAATCAAAATTTCAAATTTTGTTTTGGAAATGGGAGACTTCACTTTCAAATATGGTATGGAATGAAGTTCAAATGTGTTTTGCAAAATTTTTTTTTATTGATTTTGAAAAAGATTTCCATTTAACAAATTTGGCTATGTGAGATATCAATTTTTGAAAGAGATATCAAACATATATGGAATATGTTAAGCAAGATTTCAAAATTTTCATTTTATTTGAAAATGAAATCTTCATTCACTAAATTTGGGTATATTGAATGGAGATGTTCATATATGCTTTTGGAAAATTTTTGTTTGAAAATGAAACATCCATTCAATAAATGTGGGTATATTGAATGGAGAGGTTCATATGCTTTTGGAAAATTTATTTTGATTTTACTTGAAAATGAAACATCATTCAATAAATGTGGGTATATTGAATGAGAGGTTATATCTTGAAAATTTTATTTTTTATTTTGTTTGGAAAGGTGAAAATTCCAACTTATGTGGAATGTTGAATGGCATTTCAAAGTTGTAATAAATTTTTTTGTTTGAAGATGTAACATCCATTGAGCACATTTGAATGTATTGAATGGATATCTTCAAATTTTGTGCTTTTGGAAACATGATTGTTGAAATTTTATTTTTTGAAGTATTTACCAAAATGAATTGAGTGAAATGCTCATTTGTGCTTTTAGAAAATGTGATTGTTGGAATCTTATTTTTGTAAATGATCCTACATATAACAATCATGAAGATTGTTAAATGAAGATTATTTAAGAAAATTTTGTACAAAACATTTTATTATGTGCATTTTGAAAGAGTGCTTTTGAAAAGAAAGATTTTTGAAGGATTTATTTTATCTTTATTATTTTAAAATGAACCTTTCCTTACCATAAAATGGTAAGGAAGTCTTTAAATATTTTCTATTTATTAGATTTATTTTCACCCATTAGAGAACTTGGGTTTTAAGACCAACACAGGTCCTAAAATGTAAAGATGTTGGCTAACTTAAGGATGAAATAAGCTAAGTGCCAATGGAAAGGAAGATAGACATGGATTCATACAAAAATACAAACCCACTATCGATACTTGGAGATGACAATCATTTACCAAAGATGGAGAGAGAAACCATCCTAGTGTAGATGCCAGAAAAACTTGTGGTGAACTATTTTCATTTCTAAGAGGTAAACTTTCATCTTCAATCTATGTCAATAAAATTAAGATAGAAATATACTTCTTTTGCATTTAGACACCAGATCCAGAATGTTCTTATTAGGGTGATTGGATACATTGAGGGAGGTGTACTATCTTGAAAGATAGAAGTCACCACCCTCATGGACCTAATCACGAATAATGACTCTTAAGGACAATGCATATGTATGCATTCTTCCCCTACTTTACATGGAAAAAATAAAGCATGGTTTATTTTTGAGTTCATTAAGTTCCATGGCAAGCCCCATAGTAAATACATTAAGGAAGGGGATTCCTTAGGAATACTCTCGGTTAAGGTACATGATTGTTGTCTCTAAAGATTTTAATAGGTAGGACTATCAATTAGTTATTTTATTTTAGAAGATCAAATGGGATTGATCAAAGAGAGAGAGTTATTATCAAAGCTAAAGGAAGATAAGTAGGAGATGCTCACGATGCTAGGAAACCTAACAAGCATCTAAAACTATCCTATTGTTGGGCTTTACATTTTTGAAATTGAATTAATTTGTTTGAGTTGATATTATATTAGAATTTTAGGGCTTATAATTCCACAATATAAGGTTATGGAAATGCCTAAGAGGTGTTGATTTATGCTCGTGGCCCATAAAGGGAAGTAGCAACCTTTGAACTTAAATCTAGGGAGCGTTGTCGAGGGCCAAAAGCACGACCTAAACATAAGGCAAAAATGGGTATTTGGTCTACCTCCACAATAAAGGGTAAACCACCCATCTGCTTGGACTTACAACCGCCTGGGGGAGGCCGCCAACTAACTCCTCCTATGATTTTAAATTCATGTAGGGAAGTCATATACTTTATGTAGGATAGCTAGGTTGTTTATTATTTAGAGAAAGACTAAGTCCTTAAACTCACTCCCTAAGAGACTAAATCATGTAAGGGCATGAAAAATGACCTAGATCGAATGAAAATCATATTACATTTTATTTTTATTTTTGGACAATCATCTCAAGCTTATAGGATTCATATGCCTAATGCATGAGAAGTGAGATTATGGGCCAAAATCAGCGAGAAGGAGGAGGTGTGTTTCCACCATGGCTCTCCTGAGGTCAAGACAAGTTCTGAAGGTGGAAGCCCTCCAATCAAGAGTGAAATAATATACTTTTATGCATGATGTTATAAAACAAATTCTCATCCAGCTAAGGGGTTGCTAATCCTTTTATCTTGATTTTTAACTTAGGCTTTAGGTAAGGTTATGAGTTGTTTATTTTAAAGTTGTTTAATTTGGTATAAGATTTATTTTTCTCTAAGAGCCTATCATCATTTAGCCATACATCAAGCAAGGAAGAAACTAGGAAAATATGCCATCTTAATGCACAAGCTAAACAAAACATCAAACATTATATAAAACTAATGCAAAATAATAAAAGACCATTTTTGGTTGGGCACCACTACACAAACCCCAAAAATAAATTGGGTAGCCAAGCTCTGGCCTTATACAACCTAGATTATAAATGAATTAATTTATAACCAAGTAAGGAATTCATGTTATGGGGGTCTTCATTCTTCATTTCTTCTTTCTTCTTTTGGTTCCTTCTTTCTTCTTTCTTCTTTGGTTCCTTCCTTTGGATGGTTAGAATGTGGATGTTCCAAAGGCTTCACATGGTACATAAGATGAGATCTTATTATCAATGGTCATCCTAATCCCCCATAACAATCATTCTAAAATCATAATTATAAAAAAATAAATGAAAAGGAAAAGTAAATCTAACTAACACCTGTAAAATAGAGATTAACTAAACAAACCATGCAAATACCAAGCATGTATACTGGACTTAGCACCCCACACATCGGTAACCAAGTCCACCTATCCTATTAGAATATGCTTAGGGGTATAAGCACCTGTACAACAAAAATAGTTATATTTTTATTACACCACCCATTAAGCACAATCCCCTGTAGAAAATAATGATTAGACTAAATCGTTCTACCATTCAATCTACGCACATTCACCCTAACATCTAGACTAAAAGAAAACATCACAAAATAAAAGAAAACATCAAACCATGCAATTCCCTAACCTAAAGCTAGAAGTGGTGACTTAGTCTAATGTGTGTGCTTTAGAAGGTTTGTGTGGTATGTTTAGCTATGGCTTTAAGGTTTGGATTTTTTAAGTGTGAAGTTGTTCAACTTAGATGGGTGGTTTCATTTAAGTGTTTAGTTGATTTGGATTGATTTTTATTTGATGATTTTTGTTTGGTTTAGATTAACCTACTTAGCTACTAAAGGTTGTAAAGAGAGGGGAAAGAGAAGAGAACTTCTCTTTCCTTCCCAACCCTTAGTAACTTCTAAAGTAGATAGGGAAGAGTAGTATCCTGTGGGATCAACTCTGAGTTTCACTAAATCCATATCGAAATACTATTTTTTTTTGAAAAAATATTTCCTTTTTCAACTAAGATGGGCTGATCCCTTGAATAATAAAATAATGAAAATATTTATATTGTCTCCTACTTAGGATA
This sequence comes from Cymbidium sinense, assembly GCA_021442155.1. Taxonomy (NCBI): domain Eukaryota; kingdom Viridiplantae; phylum Streptophyta; class Magnoliopsida; order Asparagales; family Orchidaceae; genus Cymbidium; species Cymbidium sinense. The sequence continues at coordinate 362,521,980 of CM038214.1, read as the reverse complement.
AATCCAAAGGATATTGCTATATCTTCGATTCAAAGAGGTGAAATAAATCTAGATGAAATGCTGATTCAAAAGGACCTAGTTCTTGCAGAATTGATAAGAAAGGGAATATTTATTATTGAACCAATTTGTCTATCTATACGAAGGAACGGAAAATCTATTATATATCAAACTATGGATATTTCATTGGTTGATAATAAGAAACACCAAACAAATCCAAAATACACAAAAAAAAGATATATTGATAAAAAGGAGGTTGAAAAATCCATTTGCACGACAACATATTTTTGAGTGGAGACAAAAATCATTATGATTTACTTATTCTGAAAATATTCTATCTCCCAGACGTAGAGAATTTGAATTTGAATTTGTTTCAATTTGCCAAATTTTAATGTTGTGGATAGAAGTCCAAGATTTTGCAACGAAAACAAAATAAGAAAATGTGGGAAATTTTTCAATGAGAACAAACATATTAATACAGATAGAAAAAATCTCATTAAATTCAAATTGTTTCTTTGGCCCAATTATCGATTAGAAGATGTAGCTTGTATGAATCGCTATTGGTTTGATACCAATAATGGTCGTTTTAGTATGTCAAGAATACATATGTATTCACAATTCAGAATGAATTCAATCCCAATGAAAAATGAAAAAGATTTATAGTGGATTAATTTATTAGGTAGATTAGGTAGATAAAAGCCGAAACATATACACTGTGTAATATTCTAATACATGATGCTAATTTCATAGTGTATTAATTTTCACTAGGAAGAGCGGAATCCTTTTAAGTAAAAATCAATTGTTCTAGTTCCTGAATACATATATGTTTTGTATATTTGGATCAAATATACAAAACATAAACCACATAAATAAAAAACAAAGTAGTATATGAATAAAATACAATTTTGATGTATACTAGATAAAAATAACTGGCCTAAGAAATATTATTATTTTTCCTGATCGATAAAATTCACAAAAGAAAAAGTAGAAACTTTAATTTATGGTAAAAAAAAACATTGATCTCAGTTATTACACAAGAAGAAAAAGAAGAAAATAGTGGGTCTGTTGAATTTCAAGTATCCCATTTCACCAATAAGATACGGAGACTTACTTCACATTTACAATTGCACAAAGAGATTTTTTATCGCAAAGGGGTCTACGAATAATTCTGGGAAAACGTCAACGATTATTGACTTATTTGTCAAAGAAAAATAAAATGCGTTATAAGAAATTAATAGATCAGTTAGATATTCGGGAACCAAAACTCGTTAATTAAATTTGAATTTCTTCTTTGAGTTTCTTATTATTATCCTTGTTCCTTTTGATTTTTTAATTCTTTTTTCTTAGTTCAGTTATTAGTATTTTCTTTTCTTTTTTAGTTTTGAGAAAGAAGAAAAGGAACAAGACAAATAGAATGCAATATGATAATATAATAAAAAAAATAAAAAAAAAAGAATAATAAGAAAATCTTTCTTTCTTGATACATATGCATATGGAAATTCTTATCATGATTCATTAACTAATGTCTAAATCTTTCTATTTATGAATATAACCTATTTTATTTTGAAGGCTTAAGTTATTGATGAACAAAGAATTTTTGATTCTATTCATTAGAATATTCTTATTATAAGGGATGAGATCCATTCGGAAGTGCTTTTTCTTATTCTAGCAGACAGAATTTTATTGGTCGAATTGAGGACTCTCCAACATCCAGTTTATCTTTACATTGTATTTACCTAGGGTCCAAGGAGAGCAAGAATACTAAACTAGTCCTTACCTTACATTTCTTTGTGGCCATAAAGGAGCCTTATGAAGCTTAGGTTTCATGTACGGTTTTGGAATACGATGGGAGCAGTGATGTTATCATCGACTAGAATTATCTAACAGTTCAAGTACAGTTGATATAATTGAGGCACAGTCCAAATATGGTTTTGGGGGGAATCTGTCGTCAGCCCATAGGATTTCTAGTTTTTCTAATATCTTCTCTAGCAGAATGTGAAAGATTACCTTTTGATTTACCAGCGAGAGGAGGAATTAGTAGCAGGTTATCAAACCGAATATTCAGGTATAAAATACGGATTCTTTTATCTTGCTTCTTACCTAAATCTATTAGTTTCTTCATTATTTGTAGTTCTTTATTTAGGTGGGTGGAATTTTTCTATTCCGTACATATCTCTTACTGAACTTTTGGAATAAATAAAATGTTTAGAGTCTTTGTAATAGCAATTAGTATCTTTATTACATTAGCTAAAGCTTATTTGTTTCTGTTCATTCCTATCACAACAAGATGGACTTTACCTAGGATGAGAATGGATCAATTATTAAATCTTGGATGGAAATTTCTTTTACCTATTTCTCTAGGTAATCTATTATTGACAACTTCTTTTCAACTTGTTTCACTATAAAGTAGAAAGAAAAAAAGTAGAAATAAAAATAAGAAATTAAGAGAAACAATAATGAATATTCTATATTTCTAACTTATCTCACCCAAGAAACATAAACATCAATCTTATTGATGGATATCTAAAATATGTTACCTATGATTACTGGGTTCATGAATTATGGCAAACAAACAATACGAGCAAGGTACATTGGACAAAGTTTCATAATTACCTTATCCCATACAAATCGTTTACCTGTAACTATTCAATATCCTTATGAAAAATCAATCACATCAGAGCGTTTTGGTCGGTCGAATCCACTTTGAATTTGATAAATGTATTGCTTGTGAAGTATGTGTCGTATGTCCAATAGACCTTCCTATTGTTGATTGGAAATTGGAAAAAGATATTAAGAAAAAACAACTGCTTCATTATAGTATTGATTTTGGTGTCTGTATATTGAGTATTGTCCAACAAACTGTTTATCAATGACTGAAGAATATGAACTTTCCACTTATGATCGTCACGAATTGAATTATAATCAAATTTCTTTAGGTCGGTTACCAGTTTCAATAATTGGAGATTATACAATTCAAACAGTTATGGATTCAACAAATCAAATGAAAAAGAAAAACCCCTTCCTTGGTTCAAGAACGATTACCAATTACTAAGCTTTGGTTTAGAATAAATTAGAATAAAGTAGGATTAGCCAAAGAATTTTATTTTATCTATCTAATGATATCCATTTTTTTTCATTCTTTTTCATTCTTTTTCATTCAATTAGAAAGGTCTCATATAAAAAAATAGTTCCTTTACTGAATCCTTAGTAAGGTCATGAAATATTTTGACTTATTTATTTATCTTTTATTTCAGAATGGATTTACCTGGACCAATACATGATATTCTTTGTATTTCGGATCAGTTATTATATTAGGAGGTCTGGGAGTAGTATTACTTACCAATCCCATTGATTCTCTTAATATTTTCTTTGTTATTTGCTCGGTAAGACACTGTGTCCTGATCTTTCAGCCAGTAACCCGGGGGACTTTGAAGATCGCCGAGAATTGTAGTATCAGTGAAAAGGACGTCAGGGGTAGCATAGGAACTTACACACTTATATCAAAGCTTGTATTTTGAATTATTTTAATACACGGTTAATTGAACTGAGCATACTCTCCTTTATCCTTGCATAACTTCGTTACTTTCATGAGTGACAAACTATCTTCCATAAGTTCGACTATAAAAGCGCTCTTAAATCCATTCTATAGATCCTTCTTTGCGGTTTATAAACCTGGTGAAACTTGCACTAGTTCATCCGATTCAACACCATTGTCAATGAACAATACTATTATTCAACTTCTCCTTGTCACCTTAGAAATTCAGTGGTGAAGCGACTAGACTCCCTTCGATCTTGCTGAAAGTGTCGAATCTTCAATCTCAGCCCTGCAAATCCAGCTCCAAAATCTTTCAGTAGGAAAACCTTCACCCCCACCTAAAGCTTCCACTAAGAAATTTTTTTTTCAAAATCCTAAAGAAATATTCCAGGGAAAACAAAAAATAGGCACCATCTACTTCCTGTTCTCATCATCCGCATCTTTTAGAAACTCAGATCCATCTACCACTTCAGAAGATCAAATCGAGGTTATCAATAAAAAGAATTGCCCATGAATTACGAGGCGATTACCCAATCGTCTCGTGATATCAACCAACATTGGAGAGTCAACTCCAACCGGATCTTGAACTACAAATCTCTCAGCGGGCTAATTTTAGTCCTACATTATGAGCGGATGGACGGTGCCGACATCGCGTCTACCAACACTCTAGAGGAGAGAGTACTAGTAAATAATCAAATAAACGCCATTTATTAAGACAATCTTATCAACAGTTAATCCGGATGCAACACATCCACCTAATAATGGTAATACACACTTTGCAAGAAATGCGGCATTAATTGTCCTCGAGGATACCAGCGTTTTCTCCATTATTGGAACTATGGAAATCAATTTATCCTCGGACTCAATGTATACATTTATCTTATGCTATCCATACATGATTTTATGAACCACATCGAAGCTTGTCATCTTAACACACGAGGATTGTAGGAGGTGAGTCCAAACCTCCTTATCACTTTTGATTAACACCGTCATACGGGGTTTCATTATAATATCTCCCAGGTTCGAACTATTTATCTCGCGGCCACACAATTACAGAATTACAAGGGAATTCTTGGAATCTATCGAGGCACCGGTTCTCGGTACCCCAATCCACTCCTGCCATGGTGATCGATTCGTTTGTCTTTCTCTTCCTACACCCCTCATACCCCTCAAACTATTACTACCACTGAAGATGACCAATTTTCCCTAATGGCCTTCTCTGATGAACCAATTTGGGATACATCTGATGATGAGGAAGAAGATGATTCTGACTTCTCCCTCTTTCTCTACTTAAATAACTGCTTACAGGAAGCACTACCGACTTCACCGGAAGGTGGTGGGGATACTACTCTTCCCTATCCCAAACCAGAACCTAAACCAGAGCCTGAGCTTCCACCTGCAACCGAAAACTCTACCAATAACACTTGCTTCACTATAAATGATCAACTCGCCGAATTAGACTATCCTAAACTCCGCAAACTAGCGGATAAAGCTGATCACCTCTACACTTGTTTCATCTTCCCCACGAACCGGTCATGGGACGGTAATGTATCCACCGGCAACCTCCTCAAATTCCCATGGTTATACTCCACCTCCCACATATTACCAAAATTACAGACCACGAAGATCAGACTTCAAGAAATCTTATGGTAAAACATGTGGAACTGGTACGCCCAACCAAGGAGTTCTACTTGTTACTGCAGAAGACTTCTCACTATCTGAGGGGCGTAATTTCAAGATGGGAATCAATAACATTGAATTTATTAAATGACGGACAAGCGGATAATAAATCCAAGTGCTGTTCATTGAAAATCTGAAGATGAAAAGAAAATGAGGATCCAATGGAGGATGGCGTGAAGAAAGAATAAAGATTGGTCAATATTGATCCATAAAACGTATTATCACAAATCATTCATCATTCTTCTAGAAGATCCCTACCAAGGCTCTGGAAGAACGTGTGCATATCAAGATCTTGAAAGATTAAGCTGTACTCAAATAAAAGACATGTTCAATTATATGAATGACTATAAGACACTTGCAGCTAGATCTGGAAGAATGTATATCAGCGCAGAACTTTTTGATAAATTTTTTGAGGAAAAATGCCGACATACTTGGAGGCAATTGAAGCACCTTTAAAGTTAAATACTGGATGCTTGGTGTACTACCAATCGATTTACGTGCAATACAGGGACCTATGTAAGAAAGGCAATTCAAAGAGGTATTAAAGACCTCTCTATATGTCAAAAATACCATCCATCCTATAATAACACCAGAAAGTATGGGCTCAAAATCGAAAAAATTATAAGGGTAAGCCTCATGATACTCATATCACGGTAATTAAAATAAAACAAAACCAGTTCCACAAAATGCGGACATTTGTGGAGAAGAAGGACACTTTGCTCGGGAGTGTAAAAACAAAAGAGGGAACATGGCCAGGGCAGCCATACTCAAAGACTTAGATCTACCAGAAGAATACGATGTCCTCTCCGTAGAGAGGATCCTTCCGAGGCATCTGCTGACATGTCGGAAGGAGAAGGCATACCATCACCACATAAGGCGGCGAGGACCTCCCACGTGAATATGGATTCATGGTCAAAGACTTAGGATGGAGGTATGCTATACAACTTTTAATTACAAGAAAATTGTGTCCATGAACACACAATAAACCCATTAAAGGCCGCCAAATGCACCTCTTGTTCAATAACCACCAACATTGCCATGAGGATTCATCATGCAAAATTTCAGCGTGCGATGTAAAATTTTATTTAGAAATAGAAATCGAGAAAGGATCTCTGACGACCTACTCAAAGATGGTGATACATGAACTAGTAAAATACTGAACATCTTGAGGAAAACAGTGACTAAAACAACACATACAAGAAGTCTTAAAGGAGCAACGGAAGAAACTGTGCTACCTATGGACAAAGGGAAAAGACCCATCATAGAAGAAGAAGGAGAGAGAATAAGATTCTTAATGAGAGCCAAAGAACATGGAAAGCCAAGAAAAGTGGTAAATCGCCTCTATAACCTAACAATTTATTTTCATGTTCCAGATGTTCCAGAATTTCACATCCAGGCAATCATAGATACCGGAGCAACAACGTGCTGTGTAAACACGAAGGATGTACCAGAAAAAGCAAAAGCATTTATATTTTTATGGGTATAAAACACCTGGCTTATGGATTATTCTTATGGGTATAAATCCCAAGCATGTATATTGGACTTCTCACCCCACCCATGGGTGACTAAGTCCACCTGGCTTATGGATTATTCTTATGGGTATAAAATACCTGCAAGCAAAAGCATTTATATTTTTATTTATGATAGTATCCCTTAAGCACAATCCCAGAAAAAAATAGTTAGACTAAGAAAGAACATCCTACATTCTGAGCATACTCCCCTAACATCTAGTCTAAAACATATATCAAAAACAAAATAAACATCAAACCCAAACCAAACCTAAGGCTAGAAGTGGTGACTTAGGCTAATGTGTGTGCTTTGAAGGCTTGTGTGGTATGCTTAGATATGGCTTTAGGTCTAAATTTTATTAGTGTGAAGAACATGTTCAACTTAGAGGAGGGTTTCATGTAAGTTGTTTAGTTGTTTTGGGTTTATTTTATTTCATGTTTTGATTTATTTTAAGTGGATCCTATAATTAATTACTAAGTTATGAAGAGGAAGAGAAGAGAACTTCTCTTTCCTTCCCTAACCTAAGTAAATTCTAAAGTAGATTCACATTTTAGTTTCATTTTGGTGAATGTTTTGATTAAATCTTTTAATTAATCCTAAGTTTAAATAAACTCTAAACAAATCTATTCAAAAAGAAAGGAATTTTAAGATTAAATAAAATGAATCAAAATTCACATAACACACATTACTTTTTTTCTTTCCCAACATATATAACATGCACATGGATGGACCCTAGGCATATCTACACATGCAAATGGGAGTATTTAACACACTTTATGATGCATGCTAAGTAATCCATTTAAGAAAATTTAGAAGTTGAATATGCATGGTTTTTCTTAAGTAGAAAGGGTTTTCCTTATCCAAATTCTCACATTCACATGTGAAAGTAAGAAAGGCATAAGTGAGTACAACGCCATTATTAACCAGAGGTGTAAGGTACAAGATCTACTTAGGGCTACTTAAAGCCTCATAGGGTTTGTCTTATACCACTTTCCTTAAATACAAACATATGTATAAAAGAAATGAAATATAAAAGGATAATGCAAAGTTGTTTAATGAGTTCAATTTTGTTTATGCAATTTATGTATGCAAGTATTGGCAACCTTTATTAGCTGATAGCATAGGGATGAATAGTGTATGGAATTATGTAAGTGTTGGGTTCTTTTCAAATGAAACCTACATCTTACCAACTCCTATTCAAAACTATACTAACATAAGAAAGAAAAGTAACCTATGCTATGCATACCTTTGTAATCTATCACATGCAAACTCATAATCAAGTAGCCTACTTTCAATTTGGTATTTGATTTATGTGTTTAGAAAAATAATTTGGATTTAGTAGTGATAATAGCCATTCAAATTTCAACTTTTCAATTTGACATAAAATAAATTTCATTTTAAAATTTGAATTTCAAAATTATGAATGCATGAAATCACATGACATACAACTTAACATGTTGGGGAAAGATCCAAAGCAATGAAAGCATGTAAAAAAACTCACTTCTTCTTAAATCTAATGACATTCTCATAGAATAAGAAAATTTAGAATAAATCAAAGTGAATTCAAAGTGCTTCTTGTTTAGTTTGAATTTTGATTTAATTTTGAAAAGGTGAGATGCATTTGTTGTTTCTAACCCATTATGACATGTGTTTAATATTTTTATTTATTTTTTAAATAATTAGATCAATTTTTATGTGTTGATTAGTTTAAGGTATGAATTAAGTAACTTAATTAACCCTTACCTACACCATTTTAGAAGAATTAACTAAATAATTATGAGCCAATGAGATGACATAAAATCCACAAGGAATTTAAATTTACAATGCACCTAATAATGAAAAGGCCTAATGCAATTTGGCTCACGATTAAAAGTTAATTAAGCTAAGGGGTTTAGCTTAAGTAATTTCAAAATGCCCTTTCGTACTTATGAATGGGGTTTTGATTTCCTTAATTGAACCTAGGCTATTAAACACCTAAGCATCTACCCAAGATAGATTAATTAAGTTATGAAACATTTTAGAATTTTTAGAATTTAATTAAGGGGATAATTAATGAAATAACCCTTTATTAAGAGAAGATTAAGGAGAGAAAAAGGGGTTTAGGGAATAACTTAGGGGAATGCCCCAAAAATATTCCATAAACCTCCTACTCACTAGATCTAACCTTAATCGACACTAATCATAGGTTAAAATCACTAATCATTCCCTAATTATGCTTAATTACATAAGGAGGGTAATTAAGGAAACCTTATGCAAATCTTTTAATGAAGCCTTCAATAAATACCAAGAAAATTGGGAGAGGTAGAAGTCATCCTCTAAAACTTACCCAAGAAATTTGGGATTAATTAGAGGATTAATCAAAAAGTAATTAACAAAATAAACTTTCTAATAAAACCCAAATTTAGAGAAAAGCATATTTTAAAACTCATCCAAATAAATTTTAAAATGTTTTAGGTTTAATTATCTATCTATAGGATTTTATTTCATATTTTTCTAAATTTTTTAAAAGGAGTTATGAATTTTAAAAGATCCTTAAGTGATTTAAGAATTAATTAAAGCATTTTTATTAATCCCTAGCTCACGGTGCGACGTGTGGTGGTAGCGGTCAGCCCGCATTACACACATCACGTAATGAGGGGGTCACTTAAACATCACATCCCAAATAGCGGTGGTGGAGCACATGTTTTAATCCTTTGCCATTCGGTCAAAGACCGAATGACCAAGGATCTCCCTGCATTTTAAAACAAGTAATAGGAAATTATATCTTTTATCTCAATATGCGGATGGATAATTGAGATCATCAAGTTCTTCCCTTGATCAATAAAGCTGATGATCAAAGATCCGCATGGATTCCAATCAAACTAAACCCACACCATCTAAAGACAGAGAGGGGCAAATCCAATGATCAAAAATTGATGGGGTGAAAATTTCTTTCTCAAAGCTCCACATCACATTGAGTAATGGTCAAAAAATTCCATACCTCATTGGAGGTGATCACTAGTGCTTGAATCCCTTAGAGAAGCTTCATCTGGTTGAGATAAAGCCTTGCTAATGTTTTGAGCACTTAAGGTTGAGTGGATCCTTCTATGGGTCACCTTCTCCTATGCTTGAGCTTCAACTTTGATCCAATTCAATCCACCCTTGCCTTTAGAACTTGGGAATCAACTTAGGTGAGCTTGACTTGTTCACCTAAGTGTGCTTACAAAAAAATTAAGGAAATGAAGTGTGGAAGAAGTTGGCAATTCAATTGGCTTCCCCAGTTTTCACTATTTGAAAATTGAGAAGTGGAAGAATGGAATGAGCTCTAGGATGCTTGCTATCACTCTCTAATGGGTCCTAAGTCTCACTAGCTCTCAATCAAATTAGGGAATTATGCATTTGAGTTTATTTAGGGGGAGTATATCTCCCCAAATGAAAATGAAAATGCCATTTTATCCAATTGATCATAGAGGTGAGGGGAGTTAGGAGTGTGCACATGGTTGGTTTGGGCCAAGGAGTGGATTGTTAACCTCCCATGTGCTTGAATTTGAGCTTGGGAGGCAGTTTAAAATTTTAATTTTTGATCATAGGGTCAGGTTTGGTCTAGGGACCAAAATGGGCTAACCCAAACCTATTAGGTTGGGTGCACTCTCCCCTAGGTCCCCTTGAGCTTTTAGGAAAGCCTCAGTGAATGTGAAGAGGGTATGACAAAATTACCCATGGGTTAAGACAAAATTTGTTCTATGGCCTAGGGGTAGGATGGTTATTTTGCTATTTTTCCACTTTGGATATGTTGGGTATGTGGAGAAACTAAGTTTGGAAAAGTTTCAAGAGATTTGGAATTCAATTGGTAGGGTTCAGCTCATGTTGACTAGTTTAGGTCAAAATGGGTCAACTTGGGCCAAGTTGACCAATAGGTCAAATTGGATCAAACCAAGGGTTGGGAAGTTCATTTGACCATTTTAAATGTTTTTGTGGCTTTGGTTTGATTCAATTTGGTATATATTTGATTTTGGCTTATATGACTACATTTAGGTCAAATGTGTCAAGTTGACTTATTTGACCCATTTGACCTATTTAAAGCAGGTCAAGGGTAGGTTTATGTTTGGTTAGTCATATGGAGTGGTATCATTGTTTCCAATCAATTTGGGTTAAGTTCAATTTTTGCTCAACATGACCCCTTTGGGTCATGTTGGGTCTAAGTCAATTGGGCTAGGTTGGGTCTAGTTGGCCAAGGATTTGGTTCCACAAGTCATTTGGAATGGACTTGACCCATTAGTT